>PPHD01006066.1:13504-25176 GCA_002909625.1 Bambusicola thoracicus
AGCTCTCCATTAACTACTGGCAGAGCTCTGCAGAGGAGAGAGGCTGCAAGGACACAAGCAGGATAAGGCAAAGGAAGTGCAAGCTGCAAACCTCTGCCTGCCCTCCTCAGCAGTCAGCTGAATATTAATTCTTAGCTTATTTGCATAGCCACAGATAGGCCTGTTCCTTCTAATTTTAGCCTTTGCCTAATTTAAACCTACAGGCATGCAATTTTCATGGGGTTTTCTTAGCTTTTTGATGGATTGNTAAGGCAAAGGAAGTGCAAGCTGCAAACCTCTGCCTGCCCTCCTCAGCAGTCAGCTGAATATTAATTCTTAGCTTATTTGCATAGCCACAGATAGGCCTGTTCCTTCTAATTTTAGCCTTTGCCTAATTTAAACCTACAGGCATGCAATTTTCATGGGGTTTTCTTAGCTTTTTGATGGATTGCAAACTGCCATATGCACCCTACATAGTTGAGAAATTGGTCTTGTCCAAGGAGAGGTGGGAAACTTTTGTTAGAAATAAGGAAATGGAAAAAAATTACCCATTAAAACATGCTATTAAGCTGCAGTGTGCTGAGCTGAGGAAGGGAGGGAGGCCACCAGCCTGGCCACACTCTGGTAGGTGCCTGGAGCTGGTGCATGCACTCCCACACTCTACACGCAAGCCAGCCTACTGCCCTGCCTTCAACAGCAGCATGCACACACACATGATGCGAACTCACACACTGCCATCCTTCCTCTGGAAAAGGCATCTTGTGCCTCCTCTCCCTGCTGCTCACCTTCCCACACGTGCAGCACGGTTGAGGCTGGCAGGGACCTTTGGGTCCATCTGGCTGACTCCCTGCTCAAGCAGGGACACGCAGAGCAGGGTGTTCAGGACCACATCCAAGCAGCTTTTGGAGATCTCCAAGGAGAAGACCCCGGCTGCCTCTGGGCAATCTGTGCCAGGGCTCTGTCACCTGCACAGCGTGGAAATGTTCCCCAGTGCTCCAATGGAACCTGCTGTGTCCCTGTTTGTGCCCACTGCCTCTTGTCCTGGCACTACTGACAAGAACCTGTCTCTGACTTCTTTGTACCCTCCTTTCAAATATCTATAGATATTAATGAGATCCCACTGAGCCTCCTCTTCTCCAGGCTGAACAGTCGCAGCTTTCTGAGCCTCTCCTCACAGAAGAGATGTTCCAGTCTTTTGACCATCTTGGTGGCCCAACATTGGACCCTCTTAGTACATCCAGGTCTCTTGCCTGTACTGGAGGTGCCAGCCCTGGACACAGCACTCTGCTCAGCAGAGGGGAAAGGATCCCCCGCACACGTGCAGGTATCTGCTCCCTGCCTCTGCTCCTCCGCTCACCCATAGATCCATTTCCACCCTCCTGCAGAAGTGAGCGGATGGCAAAGTGCTGAGCCCACCCGAAGAGGCAGCGATCCTGCACATAAAGGGTATGCGAAACACTGCTAAGTGCAAAACGCTTGGGAGAGGAAGCAAGTGGGTGGAGGGAAAAGCCTGGACTGAACAAAAATCAACAAATAATACACTGAAACATGAGCACTGAGTGCCCAGCATGGGTGAAAGGGCACAGAATATACAAAATACTATGCAAATGCATGTAGTCTATGCAGACATATGTCTAACGTATGCTAGGAACCAGGAGGCTCTCCAAGCCCCAATGGAATGATGCCATCTCACTGAGCGCAGACACAAATTTTAGCTGTTATTAATAGACTGCCCCTGCACGTTTTAATTTAGTTCTTTCAAGTAAAGAACTTTAAAGACAATATTTTTAAAAAAGGGAACTGTTATTTCTAGAACAATCAAACAGGAAGCCCAGCTCTGCTGTCAGTTATTGATAGAGCAGTAGTTCCTCAGTTAAGATTTCTCCCAGTCAGACGGAGCAGCGTTCAGACCTACGGACACCATTTCCAGCATATCAGCCTACTCCTCGTGTGTTCCCAGCCTGTAAAACCTTCCTCCCTTGTCCTTGAGGAAGCAGGTCATCAGCACTACAGCTTCGGTAACACGCAGAATCACAAAATATAATCCTAGAATCATTAAGTTTGGGAAAGACTGCTAAGATCATCCAGTCCAACCACCAACCCATCCCCACTGTGCCCACTAAACCATCCCTCAGTGCCACATCTCCACATTTCTTGAACACCTCCAGGGATGGTGACTCCACCCCCTCCCTGGGCAGCCTGTGCCAATGTCTGAACTCTCTTTCAGAGATATTTTTTTTTTCCTAATATCCAACCCGAATGCCATTTAAGGCCATTACCTCTCGTCCTGTTGCTGTCACCTGGGAGTCTCTTCCTTCTAGCAATACTCACAAGAAATGCAATGAAGGAAAAGCAAAACATTGCAGAAAACGGACTAATTTTTCTAGCCAACCATAAGTAACTAAATTAGTGAATCAATGAAAGCACACCATAGAAAGTCTTTTTTCTTTTTCCTTAGAGGAGAACAAACTGGACTAAAAGGGACAGCCAAACCCAGGACCAGCCCAATATCTGAGATCAGCCCATGAAAGGTGAGCAGGCAGTCCCACAAGTCACACTTCTAACCACCCACCAAGCCAGCTGCTTGCGTGCCACAGCTGAGCAGAAGGGACAACCACCAGGTAAACAGCAATTATGGCACGCACACAGCACTGTCCAGCTCTGGTTGGAGCTCATACCTTATAGCTTCCTCATACCTGAAAGCAGCCAGACCTGCAGGGATCGCTTGCACAAGGAGTTGTTCCACACACAGGAAGACTATCTGCACCACTTTCATTGTAAAAGGGTAACAAAAGTGAGCCAAGCATCATCTGTGTGTTAACCCTAAAATTTGGGAGTGGAGGATTTCAGACATACACGCTCGACCCGGCACTGCTGCCTCCGAGGCTGCTATGCAGAGAGCTCTTGGAAAGCAGTGTCTGCTCCGCGGGTTACAGTGATTGCTCCTGACAGGTTCTTCATGGTATCACAACAAATTAGGTCACAGATTAGATTTTCATAGCGCAGATTACATCTACTGCCTCTGATTTTTTCTTAAATAGAGCTGTAGCCGAGAGGTTTGTGCTCAGGACTGGCAACAGGGCCCCCCCGGTACAGGCTGAGACAAAGACTGTCCTACTGACACTCATAAAACTCCTCCTTCACTGCTGCAGTAGGGAGGTTTGATGGTCTTCCTTTCTACCCAGCAGGCCTTTGAGAAAACAAGAGTTTGTTCACTAGATACCCTGGGGTAGATCTTACAGCATTTCTGCAAAGCAGATATGAAAAGCAGCGTTTCTGTGTTTTGTTTTGTTTTTTAATGCTTTTTTTTTTTTTTATGATGAAAAAACATCTGTACCACATAAAAAAAAATGCTGGGAATGGAAATTAAAGCTATCTGCTACATTTAACCCACCTCATTCCATAAGGTCACGCATACACTCCCTCTGAGCATCTCCAGCACAGAAAGAAAGAAAATTAAGGAAATAAATTCGCGTGTCCTCTATTGAAAATCCCAAACAAATACATGAATAAATAAATAGACTCAGGGTGAAAGAGTTTTCAGGAGTGCACCCTGCGTGGATGATGAAACAGCTCAGGAAGCAAAAGAAAACCCATGCTACATCCAGACCCACACGGCACAATGGTTCTGAAGAGCTGGGAAACTGCAGGCACTGTGCAGCATGCTCGCTACCATCACAAAGCACGGCCTGGATGCAGGTGGGAAATCCCTGCTCCAACAGCTGCACTGCAGACGCCTGGGCTGCTCCAAGGCCACCTCTGCACCCCCGGCCAGGCTCCTGTAGAATCACAGAATCATCTGAGTTGGAAGGGACCCTTAAAGGCCATCTGGTTCAACTCCCCTGCACAAAATGGGAATACCTACAGCTAGAACAGGTGCTCAGTGCCCAATCCAGCCTGACCTTGAACATCTCCAGGGATGGGGCAATGGGGCATCCACCACCTCTCTGGGCAACCTGTTTCAGTGCTTCACTACTATTATACAGAACTTCTTCCTTATGTTCAATCTAAATGACCCATCTCTAAGTGTGAAAGCATTCCCCCTTGTCCTGTCAGAACAGACCCTGCTAAAGAGTCTGTCCTCTTCTTTCTTATACCCGCCGTTAGACACTGGAAGGAGCGAGGCTGCACAGTGGTCAGAAGCTTGGTTCAGCTCCAGGTGGGACTGCAGCTCTGCATGCCTGCAGTGATGCAGCTGATAAGCGAGTTCACAGCCACGGTAAGCACTAAAGGAAAACCTAAACCAGATGATCAGGAAGATAGGTCTCGGCTGGAGCTAGCCTCGGGGACAGGCACTGTAGGAATGACCTTCAGCTTACAAGAGCAGCACCACGATGGTATTGCACTCCTGAATACCCTTTGCTTGGGTGGATGGGAGACCCACTGGAGCACACATGCAGCCTCAGCCAATTTGTGCCTGCAGAGCAGCCGGGCTGCGTGCTGACCGAGCACTGTTTGCAGCAGATGGAAAAGAGCTCCCTTCCTGCTCCGGGTGAACCAAGAGCCCCCGATGCTCTCCAGCACAGGTTCGGACAGGCAGCGCTCGGTCCCTTTGCCAGGTGCCAATGCTGCAGTCCGAATCCCACAGCCGCCCCTCCGAAGTGATCTTACCCCTCACTTCAGCAAAAGTTCTTCACAGGAAATAAGCTTGTGCTTTCAAAATTCTCATGTTCCTCCCCAACAAGCACAGGAAGTGTCTCAGCTGAACAACGGCCTTTATTCTTGTGAGCACCGCTCAGCCTCTGACACCTCTGAGTAAAAGCAACAGTAAAGAGCAGCCGTGCCCCGCACACCCCAAGGGCTACGCAGAGGCCCTTGGCATATCACCTCCTCATGCTGCTGCTGCGACATTTAGAGCCCCAGGAGGAAGCTTAAATTATTTTTTTCCCCTCAAGCACCACCGTGTACGTTATTGAAAATCATGGTGCGTGCTGCCTGCTGAACAACCCGGACTATCAATCTCAGTTCAGGAAGCAATGCCCCATGCAGCTCCTCTGCACCCAGCAGCACCGGGCTCTGGGCCCAGTGCCCTCCCAGTTCCGCTCGGTAACGCGGATTCGGGCCAAGCACTGAACCAAAGACAGTACTGCACTTCCCATGGAGCCCCACATCTCTTCAGAGCACCGCTAGGTTTGGGGTTCGGGTGAACAGGCAGCGTCTTTCCCGCTGTTACCACACACCTAAGGAAGCACCTCCTCAGCCGCACCCCTCGCCCGTTTCTGGGGTCGTTTACGCGAAAGAAAGATTCGCTCATCGGAAATTTCTAAATAACGGGAGGGTGCTGCAGCTCGGTGCCCTGCAGCCGGTTAGCGCCACGGGCTGGGGGCTGCTTTGTGCCGCTTCCTCTCGATTTCACCACGAAACCTTTTGAAACGCCACCATTTCCTACGAGCGGGGGCGGTTTTCGCACAGCTCCGCTCCCGCCGCGCGCCGGACCGGGGGGCACCGCGTCCGCGCCCCGGAACCCCTCTGCTCCGCTCCGCTCCGGCCGCGCTCGCTGCGCGCTGGGCGACAGGTGCGACGTTTGCACGAACGACGGCGACTGCGAAGCCCGCAGCAGCCCGGCCCCTGCTCTGCAGAAGGGCATAACCAAACCCAACGCATCGGCAGCCAAACGAGGCCACGGCTGCCGCTCTGAACCCAGCCGGCATCCATCGCAGGTGCAGGATGGGACACCGCGTCGTGGCCTCCTCCCAGGACCGCGCACCGCGGCTCAGTGCCGCTCTGCCACAGCACACGCTCGGCTTCCGAGCGCCAGGGAGCGGCGGGGCTGCCGGGCCGGAGTTTGTCCCTTTTGATCGGCCCCGCGATCTGCCCCTCACGCACACGACCCCCTCGGCACGGCCTCGCGGCTGCCCGGCACGCACTGAAGCGGAGGGCTCGGCGCCCCGGGGCCCCACGACGCCCGGGGAGCGGCGGACCGCGCGCACAGCCCCGCCGCGCTGCGCCCAACGCCCCGCGCGGCCACCGCCCCGTCCCTCAGAGCCCCCCCGGGGGCCGCTCCCCTCAGCCCGCAGCCGGTGCCTACCTGGAGCGGGGCAGCCCAGCTCGCAGCCCGGCCTTCCGCCTCGGCTGCCGGCGTCACTGCCACAGGTTGGCTGCCGGCGGCGGGCTGCGAGCGCCGTGCCGCATCGCTATAAAAGGAAGCGGCGCGGGGGGGAGGAAGAGGAGGTCCCGGCACCTCGCTCCGCCGCCCGGCCCGCTCCCCGCCGCCCTCGCACCTGCCTCGGCCCAGCGAGGAGGGACTGCGAAGTCCCCCAGCCCGATGGGCAACGCGAGTGCCCGGGTGGGGCGCGGCCTCAGCGGGCGGCTCAGCCCCCGGGGCCGCGGTTCGCCTCAGGAGCCGCTCTGCGCCGCAGAGGTCCTGCAGCGGCCCGGAGTCGCCCTTGGGGAAGGCACTGAAATGGGGCCAGGGGAAGCAGAGGCTGAGGGGCCTGCTGTGCCCGGGCTGGGGCGCGGCCCCAAAGCCAAAGCCCTGACCTGAACGCGTCGCCACAAGTCTGCTTGGTTTCACTGCCAGGACGTCGGGCGCGGTCCCAGCCTTGTCCCACTGCTCCAGGGAACGCCAGGGCAGCCAGCAGCTCTGGAGCAGTACGGAACGTGAAGGCAAGCAGAGCCATCCACCACCCGCTGGCCGTACTGGCTCCTGAAGCACCTCGGTGATTTCTTTGAGCCTGATCCTCCCCACCTACCAAAACCTAACCAAAGCCAAATACTTCCTTCAAACCCAGGCAGCTCCTTTAGTCTCTGGAGCTGCATTTTGATGCGGATAAAATGAATCAAGATCTGGACAGGCTGGATAGATGGACTGAGGATGATTGTTTGAGCTTTAACAAGACCAAGTGCCAGGTACTGCAGTTGAGTAACAACAATCCCATACATAGCTACAGCCTTGGGGCAGAGCAGATGGAAAGCTGCACAGAGGAAAAGAATCTGGGAATGTTAGTTGACAACTGGCTGAACATGAGCCAGCAGTGTGCCCAGGTAGCCAAGAAGGCCAATGGTATCCTGGCTTGTACCAGAAATAGTGCAGCCAGCAGGAGAGGGGGAGTGATTGTTCCCCTGTACTGGGCTCTGGTGAGGCTGCAGCTCAAGCGCTGTGTTCATGTGGGGTTCTTCACTACAAGACACCGAGGCCCTGGAGTGTGTTCAGAGAAGGGCATTGAACATATAAATGTAGTCTGGAACACAAGTCTTATGAAGATTGGCTGAGGGAGCTGGGATTGTTCAGTCTGGAGAAGAGGAGGCTCAGAGGAGACCTTATTGCTCTCTACAACTCCCTGAAAGGAGGCTGTGGAGAGGTGGGGGTTGGCCTCTTCTCCCAGGTAACAATGATAGAACTAAAGGCAGTGGCCTCAACTTGTGCCAGAGGAGATTCAGAGTGGATGTTAGGAAAAATTTCTTCTCTAAAGAGGGGTGAGGTGCTGGAACAGGCTGCCTAGGGAGGTGGTGGTGTCATTGTCCATAGAGGTGTTCAAGAGCCATGTAGATGTTTTAGTGGGCATGGTGGGGAGGGACTGGTGGTTGGGCTAGATGATCTTAGTGTCCTTTTCCAAACTCAATGATTCTATGACTGTAACATCCCTGAGGCACCTTACGCGGTTTCTCCTTGGTTTTATGCCAACTGAGGATTGCATCTTGCTTGCAGTCGGGAAGACTCACCCAAGAGCCAGCCATCTCTAACGCCACTGACCAGGGGAAGAGCTGTTCAGACTGCACATGAGCTCTCCCTCCAGCAACAGATGCTGTTGTTCTCCTGGGCCACCAATCCATTTCAGAAAGGGATAGGGATTAGAGAGGTTAACACCTCTTAAGGTAATTTCTTTAAATGGCAGATTTCTGCCTGGCTTTACTGGCAGCAGTTCGCCAGGGGTTCTGTCTCCTGGCAGCTTCAGCAAGGCTTTGTGCTGTGGCACATGGCTCTCTACAACGTCCACAATGGCTGCAAATCCTGAATATTGTCCACAGCAGATTGAAAGGCAGCAGCAAGGCTGGAAGCAGAGCTGCAGACTTTTTAGGAAGGTCTATTGTGATAGGTGTGTTGAAGTAGAGGGGAGTTCTTCCACCCCATAATTTATTCTGCTTTTCAGCCGTTCCCTCTGCACCCAGGCAGGAAGAAAGGACAGGAGAGGCTTTTCTGCTGGACTTGGTAGCATCTCACTCAGTCAGACCTGGCGGGAACACAGGTGCTGAGCTGGATGAACCTGAGAAAAATCCACCCTTAAGGCAAATGCTCCACCCCTACCCTGGAGGCAGCAGTTTACAGAACCCCATATGACAAAGCAGGTATGGGGTAAACCTGGGCCCTATGCCTCACATGCAATGGTTTTAAAGGTTATGAAGTCATGGAGAAGAACAAAGATGCCACTCCTGTGGCTAAGCCCCGAGGCAGGCTCTGTGCAGCAGCAGCACCTCCTTGCACACAGCCACAAACTCACGCTCACACCACCTCAGGTGTCTTCTGCTCTCTCATGGTGCTCAGCTGCAGCAGCTGCTCTGGTAGTGTGACTGGTGTTCGCTACTGAAAGCTCTTATTGCTTCTCCCAGACAAGGGGCCTGCACTTTTCATCACTCATAGAGTACATGAGCTCTAGGTGAGTATGTGACCCACCTAAAGGCAGTGCTCAGAAGAGAGTGCCTACCCCTTTCACTGATCTTCATGTCATGGAGTCCTGATCTTTCAAAAGGGTCCAGGATCGTGCTTGCGCTCCTTCCCTCCAGCCCTTCTACTCTTGTAAGCCACCCTCTGCTGCACACAAAGCAATTAGATTTGTTCTAATCAACTGCAGAAGTCTCCAACTTTGGTTCCTGCAAAGCTCAACACTGGAAGCTCCTTGCTCTCCAGCTGTCCTAGCTGCTAAGCTTCCCTTGTAAGCTCAGCATTCGATAGAGGCAGTTTAAGCATTTCCTCTCCAGTGGCTTTCTACAGAGGTTGCCTGACTTCCTATGAGGAAGACAAAGACTAAGGATCATCCTGGGTCATAAATCTGCCTTTCCACCATGATATCCCACGAGTTGCACTGCACACCTTTTTCGACACAATAAAATGTCTCAGCTGAAACGTAGTGGGCAGTTTCAGGAAGGAGCTGCAGCTTTCTTACTGCTTGGCTACCTCCAGCTCAGGAGCATGTGCACACTCAGCACAACAGCAGGGATGTGGAGGAAGGGAGGGACAAAAACCATTACTAAGCTGGGTTTGAGAACAGCCTCAGACTTGAAGCTGTAACACGCTGCTCCTCGCTGTTCTAAGTTTACAGACAGCTGTAATAAGTTCTTCATACAGTATTTCCTGAGAATCAGACTGAGGAAATTAGTTACAAAAAAAAAACCACAACAGGTTAATGCTACCATGTGGACCGAACGGAGGTAAATACATTGAAGTAATGTCTAGGTGCAGCCGTTCTAGGGCAGCCTTGAGTGCCCAAGGGTGAATCATTTACACAATATGGCTACAAAAGAAAATCACATTTATAAAATTTTGGTGGTAACTGAAGCATTTTCAGGCCTCAGGAAAAAAACGCAAGAAGGAAAGGATCTACACACAAGTAACAAGCGAAGGATCTTCAGCACCAAGTAACGAGCGTTAAGGGGAGAGGAGGTTTCTAGTAACACAATGCCTGAACCAAGACCAGACTGGCAGAAACTGCACAGCTGCGTTAACTGGATTTCAAGTCCCAGGTAAATCCGCAGCTTGTTCCAAACGTTCAGCTGTCAGGCAGTACAGCACACCATTGAGTAGTTGCTCCTCTGCTCTAGTGAGACTGGCAGATGTGATGGCCATCACTAATTGTTTGTCCCTCACCCCCACCATTACAAAAGACGGGAGCAGACGCCTGCCTCACTGCATACACTGCGGTCTGTTCAGTGATCCACAGAGGAACAAGGCAAAGCCTGTGCAGTGACACTATCATTTTTAGTGCTGCTTGAATGCCAGCTGACGAGAACCAGCCCAAACTCACAGGTCCCACGCATGCTGCAGCACAGGGGGCTGTGAGCTGAAGTGCAAATTGACAAACAGCAGCCAGCTTCTCTAAGAAGAAACTTGAGCGCTCTCTCAGCAGATGGCTGAGCTCTAAATCACTTTCAATCATTTTCTCTATAGCCCTGGAAGTATCATTAACACAACTTGAAATAGTTTGCATTTGATAAAATTTTTGACTTACAGCTATACAGATGATAACATCTTACAGTCCTGTGTGCATTCTGTATTGATCTGAAAAGCTTCAGGCTGTGTTTTAGTAGGGCTAAAATAAGAGTCTCATAAAAGCATCCCCAACAGCCTTAAACTCAAGAGTGAGCCACTCAGTTGTCTGTAAGAAAACTGAGGTCTGAAGCTGAACTTTGTATATTAAGGGGACACTTGCACCCATCATGTTCTGGTTTTCTGGTGCCAAAATTACCTGACTGTAGATCGGTAGAATCATTTACATTGCAAAAGACCCTCAAGATCATCAAGTCCTAGCAGTAGCCTAACACTACCAAGCCCACCACTAAACCATGCCCTCTAACATCATGCACACATATCTCTTAAACACCTCCAGGGATGGCCACTCTACTTTCTATAGTTTCCTTCAGAAGGAACACTAAGCATGGAGACAGGCTCAGAGCCTACCCAGTGCTTCCTCGGGTCTGGAGATCCAGGAATACAGAACACAAGTCAGTTCCCCTCCCTCCTGCAGCACTACTCAGCTGTGTTTCCTGGGGTTAGGATTGTGATGCATTTAAGCCACAGTGTAAATACAGCCACAGGAACAGCTTTCCACTGGAGGTTAACCTGCTTTATTAAAGCTGTGTTGAACAAAAGGAGAAATCGCAGCAGATCTTTCAAATGTATCTTGGGAGAGATGCACAAAAACTGTTGCACCCTACGGTTTTGGTGATTTTTCAAAACAATGCTGTAAAGACATACAGCTACAAAGATCACTCAGTTATTATACGTCCTGGCAGGTCTCTCTATCTAAAACTGATTCATTATCCAGGTAATGTTATTGCTTTAATTACACATGTGAGAAGATATCCAAGGTAACAGTCCACTGTAAACACATCAGCATTTACAACACGTTAGTATTTGAATACCCCTGGTTTGGGAGATTGGTAGAAGCAACTTCCTGTGAGGAGTCAGTCTTCCAACATCCAGAATTAAGTGAAAGCCAACTAAATAAATATTTCCTAATGAGAAAGAATGACAGAGGAAGTTTGTTTAGGAATCAGGAAGGGTGAGCCAGTTTGCTTACACACCACCTCTAAGATGACTCAATCGAGACCAGTGACAAAAAGGTAATTAGTGGGTGTATTCAACCATATATGTTCAGGTTTTATTATAAATAAAACAAATTAATTATTTGAAAAACTTCAAAATCTGCAGGTGAGTGGGAGAAGCAGAGCTAATGAGATACCTTTTTTTTAGGCCTACAGTTGTAGGCACTGCTGTAGTAGACCATTATACCTACCAGCAACACAACTGCTGCACCAGAGAAGATCACAACATTTTGCAGGGTTACCTGTCTGGGGCATATGGCCTAGAGCTGTCAACTTAGACCAGGGTAGTGCGTTGAGAAGGTTGGGAAAGTTATTTTTTATTGACATCCAAGTCAACTGTCACCCAGAAGTACCGACTGTGGGGCAAGGGAAAGCATCTGAAAACTATGAAATCATATTTATCATGTTGGAGCATTTGGTATTTTGAGGGAAGA
>PPHD01006067.1:0-25175 GCA_002909625.1 Bambusicola thoracicus
TACAAGTGCTGCTTTGACTGCCCTCCCATTCTCACTGCAAATTCTCCTCCTCAGCCACAGCCTCCTTGCCCTTTTCAGCTCTCAACACAATCCCTTTGCTTTTCCTCTTCCTTTCTGGCTCTGGGTCCC
Source organism: Bambusicola thoracicus (assembly GCA_002909625.1). Lineage (NCBI taxonomy): Eukaryota > Metazoa > Chordata > Aves > Galliformes > Phasianidae > Bambusicola > Bambusicola thoracicus. The sequence goes on from PPHD01006067.1 coordinate 130, forward strand.
CATGCAGGACCACCCTCTGCCTCGCTCCACTGGCAGCACACCCACCCCTTGGGTACCAGCCTGATTTACTGGGATGCAATTTGCTATGTCCTGCTGATATAAAGTGTGGCTCTGAAGCAAATTGCTCTCAGATCAAAGATGTCCCTCATCAGGGGAAATCTTGCAAGATCCCTGCTTTTAGCTGATGGCTCTTTCATGTTACTGAAATATTCTTAATGGACTTTTTTGGTATGTTGGTGTGGTCAAGAGGAAAATCACGCTCAAGGAGAAATTCAAAAAGGAGGCTGTGTCAGAGTGTTCACACCTCCTGTAAATCTTTGTCCTTCTTCCAGGTGCATGTTTAGATTGTGTAAGAATGCAGCTTAGCCTGAAGTTCTACACAGAGGTCCTCTCAATGGTACAGGCCATCAAGTAAGCTGTCAGCAGCTGTGGTAGCCATGTAATCAATGACAAGTCATCAGGTCTCTGCAAATAGTGCAGGAATGGGTAGGAATTATAAATAATTGCACTTTACTAGAATTCATGACAGATTTCCAAAGGTGATCCAACAGTCAAGTGGTTGCCGCTCTCTCCACCCACATCACTGCAGGTAGTGGATAGAAAGAGTGATCATTATGCCAAAGTAATAAGCAAGAGGTCAGAAAGTTTGATAAGAGCTGGAAAAGTCATTTCCTGTGATGCAATTAGCAGTATTTTAGAGAGCAGGTTCAGAAATCACTATGGTAATTCAGAATGGCTTTTGACCGTGAGAACATGTAGGTAATTTTTTATACTTGGCCTTTTATCTGGAGGGAGAGAATTCTCCTAAAATAAAGCAGTATGGTGTTGCAGAGGTACATAGACTGTTATCTATGATAACATGCATAAGTGGGAATAGCTGCATACTGAGGTGGAGCAAATTCATTTTGCAAATTCTTCAGTAGATTCTTCCCTGTTCAACAAACACCGTGCATTTGTTACTGCTGCACAAGCTGCAGAATCAGAAAGTGATTCAAGTTCTCTGTTTGGGCAAGATTTGCCAAGTGTACACAAACAGATAGGCTTTGCTTTTCACCTCGTTGATAAGAAGTTAGGTGCTCCTAGCCACGTTGCTTCTTTTCAGTTTCTACCCCATCTTCATTTGATGTCAGAAATAAGAAAGCCTGTAAATCCCTATATGCTGAAGAGCAATGAAAGATGAGAGGACATTCTGCAGTGAATTTTACCTCCCATTGGCTGCTTGGAGTTTAATTGTTCTTTTCTTCTCTTTAGGTGCAAGCAGATGACCTACCCAGATGACCTGCCCCAGATCTCTGTGGTCTTCATATTTGTTAACGAGGCGCTGTCTGTCATTCTGCGCTCTGTGCACAGTGTTGTGAATCACACCCCCTCGCATTTGCTCAAAGAGATCATTCTGGTGGATGACAACAGTGACAATGGTGAGCACACATAACCTTTCCTCTAAGTTCTATGTCTCGTGTCACTTGTGAACATGAAATACAAATCAGAAAGTGTTTTGTCACTTCTACGTTATATATTATTATCATTTTTATCTTTGGATGAAGCAGCATTGAGTTGGTCTTTTTTTAAATAGCTCAAAGAGCTGAACAGCCCCTGATTAATGCTCGCAACCACTGATTAATGGCCAATAAGGCACACCATATGTTGGTGTAAGTTAACGTACTTCCCCTGGTCAGAATTTCCAAGAGTTTGTGTTTGATGAGGAGAAGATTCAGTGAGCCACTTGCACGAAGCTGTCAGTAAATATTAACTATTTATATAAGAAATAAATACTATGTGAATAAACCCTGTTGACTTTGTTGGAATCCTCACAGAATTAATGACATTTGTATAAGCAGTCTCTATATAGAGACAAAACTTTTCTCCAAATTTGCAGATCCAGAGCGTATCAATATCAGTAGACCAAAAACTGAAGTTCTGTTTCCAGAGGAATGTGAAGTTACAGATTCTCCTTGAAAATGGTTTATTTTACATGGAAGCACACTTTGCTGCTTCACAATTTGCACACGAGTTTACACAAGTTGTCAATCTGATTTCTTTCTTTTCATTATGGTAGAAAAAAAATTAGACTTTGCAAGTGCAATAACAGAATGGGTACAAAGTGCATGTAACTTTTGGGTCATGTAATTTCTTAATGTAAAAGTAGCACTTCAGTTAGAGCCATCAAAACTCAGAATCTTGGCGAGCACGTAGGGTGCTACTGATGGATATATTTATAGGATGAGTTGGAATTGCCTTTAGGAAACAGATGATCAGCAATATTGTCATGTTTTAAATTGTTATAACTGAATCTTCTAGAACTGTTGCAGCTTCTGAATCCTATTTCTTTTGAAGGCTCCAGCTGGGCATTTCCTCCACAGCTCAAGAACTTCAAATCTTTCAGTTTTCAGATGCTGTTCTTCTTCAAGATGCCCAGATAGAAAGGATGTTCAAAAGAACAAACCACTAAAACAAAAAGAAGCCACAGAATAGACAGCTTTAAGAAACCTTTAGTCCAATTCTGCTTTCAGTTACTGCACTGTAACCCATGGAGTAATTATGTGAGATTACAAAGTGTTTCAGTCAGCATAATGCAGAAGAGAATTGGATTCACTGTTTCTCAGTGAACTCTTATATGGCTTTTCTCTGTCATTCTTCTAGATAACTGGAGATTTATCAGGTCTTTTATTTGGATGGTAATGATTCTACTGTGTAACATAGATCACAAGAATGAGGCTCCTGATGCCGTGGAAGCTTCCTAAGTTTTCCTAATAAATATATTTGAGTAAAAGCCTCATTATGAGTAAGCTGTAGTGTAAATGAATGACCAAACTAGATTGATGTTTAAAAAATACAGTGACCATTTTGTAATCTGCCTGTTTGTAAGCCTATTGAAATGAAGGAGTGAACGAGTTCAGTACTATCTGTGGTTGAATGCCTGAAAATGAAAAAAAGTCTATTTGAAATCTTCAAGATCCATTTAGCTTAACAGAGAAGAAGCCTGGTATCACATAATATTCATTGTATTTAAGGGAAAAGTTAGAATGAAGGGAAATTAATTCTGATCTGACTTAGATCTTGACCCAAAGTCCATTGAGGTTATTTTTCTAATTCAATAAGAAAAAGCGTAGATCAGACCCCCCAAAAAATCCCCAATAACTCCCATGTTACTCTGCTCCAAGTTCAGAATTGTTCCACCAGGGGCCACTTGAAACCTAATGCGAATCATCAGAGAATTAGAACAGTAATTATTTAAAAATATTTAAACAAAGCAGCTCTTCAAAACAATGCTCAGATCCTTCATGCTATACTCAATCTTTGCAGGGCTAACAGCACATGCTCTGATGTGCAAAGGATTTTTCTGAGCTGGTACCTCTGGAATTGCTGTGTCCCACAGCTGTGGTACTTGCTTGTATCTGTGAAAGCGACAAAGGATCTGTTGCAGGATAAATCAACGTAAAGCATAGCACTGCAAGACTGTGTGATCTCATTCTGAGTGTTTGTGGGTTATTTTCTTTTTTTTCCCTGCAGTTGAGCTCAAATTTAACCTGGATCAGTATGTCCATAAAAGATACCCAGGTCTGGTGAAAATAGTGCGCAATAACAAACGAGAAGGACTGATTCGAGCCAGAATCCAAGGCTGGAAAGCTGCAACCTCTCCTGTTGTTGGGTTCTTTGATGCTCACGTGGAATTCAACATTGGCTGGTAAGTCCTTGGCTGTTTCCACAGGGAGTGGGGAATACTGTACTATTACAGTTTGCCCTGTGTCTCAAAGGCTGTGAAAAAGATTCACTCAACAGGGGAGCTGAAGAACTTTATGGATGAGACAACTACAGGCTTGTGTATTCACATCAACAATTACATTTGAATAATATCTGTGATTATTGCAGTATTGCCAACAGTCTTCTGCAGTGGTTGCAAGATTCATAAGAAAAGTGTTTGTCCCTGCTCTAGTACAGCTTAGTGGAGAGAGAAGTAATTTAAACTGAAATGAATGCAAAGCCTCCGAAGCAGGCAAATGCGGACATACCATTAAGGAGGCTCTGTGCTCAAGGCAGATGCATGTTTTCAACTACTTTTACTTAATCTGCTTGACATTTTCTTTCTTTCCTTCTTACATTCTTAAACTTGAATATAAATCTGACTTGCTTGTAAATTTTCTTACATTTATATTTGGAATGAAATAGTGAAATATTTCCTGTATTTTTAACGGAACTTGAAATTAGTGTGCGCCTTTGCTCATCCTCTCTGTTTTGAGAAGGAGGGGTATTAGCTGTGGTTAGCACCAGTTCGATCTTAATGGACCAGATCTGCAGATGGAGAAATCTTCGCAGCACCACTTAGTGGCCAATATTTGTCATTACTAGAACCTGAACTTTGATCGGAAGCAATGGAGTATGTAGTCAGCTGAAAAAGGGCTGGTGGGACCTTCAGTACGTAAAATGTGTATTTTCCAAAGAGAGTCTGGTATTTCATAATGATGATGGAGGGTTATGGTGGAGCTGATTATACTCTGCAGTTCTGAGAGAGATCCCCAAATTAAAACTAAAATTAGCTGTACTTGCAACCAGAGAGCAACTTAATTGCAAAGGAGTGGAGTGTTTATTTTTATATGTTCATGAATGGATGATGCAATAAAGTGCACCTGGTTTCTATTCGCCTTATTTCCCCCCCATCAGAGACTGTAATAGCAGTCATAGTTATTTTTTAGAAGCTTAAGATGTTAATTTGTTTATTTACTTTTAAGGCAGGTGGATCTTTGAAAACCTTGCAAAAGTTTATGTAGAGTAATATCAGCTACTGGGCAGACCAGACGGTGAAGCCTGGTGCTGGGGAGAGCATGCTCCTAGCAATTAGTCAGTCCTGAGCTGCAGGTTCAGAGATTTGCAGGGAATTTTGTTACACATTTTGTAAAGGACATTGATATCTTATTGATGTATTCTACCTAGAGAAAGTAGGCAGTGGTGTCCGTAAGCATAGAAAGGTTTTGTGGTTGCTTCTGGCTGTGTTCGTTGATTTTTTTTTTAATGCTTACTTTGCATTAATGTCAGAAGGAGTTGAAATCAGCATAGCAAGTTCATGGACTACTCAGTGAATGAGTGTGTGTGTGTATATCCAAGATAAAAAGTGTTTGCGTTTACCGCACTCTCCCTGGTGTACTCTTCTTTCAACAAGTTTCAATAATACTACTGAGGCACTCTGTGCAGCTGCTTTGAGACCACTTGGCTTCTGGAGTAGCTGCAGAAGATGGATGAGAATAGCAAATGCATACCAGAAATGTAATATATCCACTTGTTTGAGTTGCACATGGAGGTTCAGCGTGTTCCTTTCTGGAATTTCCTCTGTTCTTTGGTGCTGCTGACAGCCATCTCAATCCTCATCCTATCTGCTTCCCGCTAGTATTAATTCTGCCCACCATACATCATGTGTTTGCTTGTCATTTCAGTTTTCATCTCATCTCCTTTTACTCGGAGGGACTGGAAGGTTTTCTGTATGGGTTGCGTTATTTTTTCCCACCAGGTTATCAGTACCCACTCAAGATTCTCCACCAACTTGGTAGTCAGGAGGGAGTAGCTTGTTAAAGCACCGGTGTCCCATCCTCCTGCTAAGTCTTATCCTGTGTGAATATTTTCCCCTTTTTACTGAGTGTATTCATGTATTCAGTGGCCACATGGATTACTCCCACTCAAAGCTGCCTATGGATTATTTGTGAGGCAATTAAAAACCAGCCAATTCCTTTACCACAGAAAAGAGCATTAAGTTTCTGTTTGGTTTGTGTTCCATCTAACAGTCAGTTACCTGCAGTGTAATTTTAGTCTTCCATTCTGTGGCTGCTTTACCTGTCTCATCAGCTGGCAGATAAATTCATAGGGAATCAGAGAAGGACTTAATCACTTTCTCATGAAATATGCAGAACTCTGACAATAAAAAACCCCACATCTTTTCTTTAAACAATAGTCACCCCATAATGAGTGAACTCTTGCCTTGGATCACGCAATAGCACTTAAAGGCTGCTCTCACACCATAACTCTCTGGGGACATTTCTTCTAAACTGAAATACAATCTGGTACGATATTTAAAAAATACTCTTCAACCTGGCAGGTCAAATTAACTATTGAATTATTTATTTTACTGTGCTTAATTGCTGCTTTTTTGCTTCTCAGGTATTAAAATGTGTTAGCACAGAGCAAAGAGTTTCTACTGACCCGTTCCCCTTAAGTCTTCTGGTAGTGAGAGCTAATACTGCTGCTGTGACAGCAGGAGTGGGGAGGAATGGAAGCATGGGAGGAGGCCAGTGTGTAACAGTTCACTGGAAAGGCAGACACTACAGTTTTCACAAAAAACATCTCCCAGGAAAGTTGCACATTTGTGTCTGAAGAGAGATTTAAGCTTGTATTGTTTGATCTTCCCTTCATTCCACTGCAGATTTCAGCACTCCTGCTCTGATTTTTATGTTAGGTCCACCCGCTGTGCGTGGAGCACTATGCAAGTAGAACTGAGCACAGACAATTGCATCCTGGCTGCTAATTATATTGCGGAAGATGTAGGACATTATACAGACTTCTGTCTTTGAGAGATGGGAAGGAATAATACGACAAGGTGGAAAGAACTTCACTACATTATATCTGGGAGCAGGAAAGAAGAGAGAGAAGAAATGGGGTATTAATTCTGTCGATGAGAAAAGGGACACATTGAGTGAAGGAGGGCAGAAGTCAGAAAGTGAAAGGCAGAGACCACAATATATTAGCAGCCATAAAAAGGATGCTAGGAACCATAAAAGAAGACATTATGATAGAATATTATACTTGCTTTCTAGCTTAGGACTTGATTTTGCACATATCAAAGAAGTAGTATTGGAGGACTGAATGGAGATATGAAGTACTGTAGTAATTAAAATTTTGTCAGACAAGAGGAAGCAGAGGAGTAAGAGCATTTCATCAAAAATTTCAATATACCAGAGAGACAGAGACAGCCCGACATGAGAAAGACCTGAAATATAAGCTCAGTATCCATCTGTGCTACACACAGCCCATCTTCTTTGACTATCCCTGAAGTTGTCAGTGTTTTAAAACGATAGAAAATGGGGATTTTAAGAAATTAAGAATAAGAGCTGAAGATGCCAGGTCTACAGATAGCCCCTTGCAGATACTATTTCATGCTGTAATATGTACTGTAATTGGCTGTTGTGGCCTTAGGCAATGCTTTCTTGAGAAACTGTATAATGAAAAAGGAAGTTGCTTTCCTCCTAATCTTCTGCTTTTGGTTTTGGTTATCCCAACTGCTTGATACTGGGGACATGGTTACGCATCTGTAGGACAAAGACATAATAACTTTGCTTCCTGTGAAAGTTCCCTTCTTTATGTTTTCATGTGGTGCACTGGAAGCCAAACTCAACCAGTAGGTAAGCACCCTGTCCTGCCTGTTCTCACTGAGCTCATGTCACTCTTTGGGGACCTGCCAGAGCCTGGGTGGCTTTTTCCTTCTAGTGAGAGAAGCACTGAGGCCAGGGGTGAAATTGTTTGCAGTCCTCCTGTGCAGTCCCTCCCTTATGATTCACGCCTATCACTGCTGATCGGGCCACACTCCATTGCAGCATCCCTGATAACAAGCTAAGTTTGACTCGGGAAGGAAGTTCTACTTATGCAAAAGCAAAGCAAAGGATGCGTCTTTGTTGAAGGAGTTCTTCCTCATCCAAATATGAGGTTCAATTTGGTAACCAAATGGAATTTATATTTCAGATAGCAAAAGTGAACTAATATTATCTGAGTAAAGAGGGCAGTATGCAGCAAACGTCATGTGGGCCTTCCGCATCCTTGGGGCAGTGCCAGTTTGCATACAGAGAGCACATAAGAAAAGCAAGTTCAACTATTCATCTACCTAAACAACCTGGAATGCTCATTGACGCATACTCAATGCTTTTCAGTGGTCCTGAGAAGAGCTGTTCAGGTTTGGTAGCCAAACGGTTGATCTTTACTCTCCAGCAGGTGCTGAGCTGTTCTGGCTCCACTCTGGCTGTGGGCTGCAGGTCTGCACCTCCAGGGGCACACAGGGGTGCTGATAGAGATGTCAGGGAGAACAAATGAGTAATTTCCCCTCCTCTTTGAGATGAAGGAAGGGAGTATGATATGTATATATAAATTCGTTATGATATATATTCATTTTTTTTAGTTCTCTGAACACTTATTTACAGGAAAAGAATTCTGCATGAAATATTCTTCACATGGCCTCAGTGGAGAATTATGTATGTCTTTAAATCTGCTTGTCTGCATTTGATATATGTATATTGTCAGTAAAATCTGAGGTAGCATATAAAATCACATGCAAAATAAGCTTTCAGCTTACACAGCTCTTTTCCTTATATTTCTCTTTTAAGTTTTTACTTAAAATGGTAACTGACAGTGGTACAGCCAGAGTAGAATGAAGTGTTAAACCCACAGAGCCACAAAATCTGACAGATGAGAGCATTTTGTCTTTCATTTAGTGTCGTAAGAGTCCTTGCAGGGAGAAAAGGGAGCCCTGATCTGTGAAAGGGAAAACAAAATAATTGTTTTTTTAATGTCTTTTTTTTTTTTTTTTTTTTTTAATTGCAGTAAAAATTGGAATGGTTATAATGGAGAGTAAAAAAAAAGAAGAACCCAGACCAAGATATACAGACATCTACTTAGGACAGGGGCAGAATTTAGGGGGAAAGCTCCCCGGCACAATTTATGCTATTTATAAAAGGGTTCGGTTTTGGTGGTTTTGGATAAATTCATAAGAAGTGCCATTTAGGGGGAGAAAAAAAAGAAGGGAAAATGATTTACTGTGGAATGACCATTAGAATCGTTCTATTTAAAGAACTGAAAGGGGCTCTGGGTCTGCTCCCCAGGTAATGTGGGTTGGCAAAGACTCTTGGAAGTCGTGAAGTCCCATGAGCAGAAGAGCTGGGCAGCAGCAGATCTGCCTGGTGGCATGCTTGTGGCTTCTTCTCCTAGACCACATGCACTTCTTCCTATGTTTGTTTTGAAAAGTCTGTTTGAAGTCAGTATGTGGCTTTACATATTCAAGGGGTGAATTACATACTCGTGTGCTGAGGAGCTCATTACTAACTTTTTACCTATTTCTTTTATCTGGAAAAAGCTGTTCTTTTAAGCATTGTAGAAAGTCAGACTTCCCCATTGGCATGAACTCTGACAATCTGATAAGGATGCAAGAGAGCATACAATTTTTGTTTGCCCTGATGTCTCCTGGGGTTTGAGCTGCTCTGCTTTGGTCCAGAGTTAAAGACAGAATGAATATATTTTCAGAGAAAGACTTACAATGGGATTAGGGAAGTGAGTACTATCACAGTATGACCTCAGCCTTTGCTCTCAATCTTCCCACAGACTTATTTTAAACTCAGGGTTAAATTCTGCTTTGCCGCTCGTTTTCTAACTCTAATATTTATCTCAGGAGCACTTACGCAGCACTGGCATTGCTGGAGCTCCCATAAAAGTCAACACGGGCTCTCAGTACCTTGGAAATTCCATACTTTGACCTCCACTTTTCTCTCTGGTAGGCGAAAACATGACATGTGTGTGCTATAATTACAGAAATGCTAAACAGTCACTGTTAAATCAACACATCCCTTTGTTGTGATTTTGCTCCTGATCAGATTCTTGCCACAAATCCCCCAGGACAATTTCTGCAGGGAGCCACTTAGCAGAACACCTGCTGTGGGTGCTCCTACCAGCATGTTGCTGTGCTTATGGGAAGCCCACCAAAATTAGGGTAAAGCCTTATGCTCTTTGGAGTCTCAATCATGCACTGTTACCCACAGGACTGATTCCTGGGAATGAGATGTTTGCAGTGTGTTACTGTATTTCAGGAGCTGCTTCAGAGAAATAAAACCCAAGTGAAAATAGCCATTAGCTTAGCAGAGTCTATAAGAGAGTTAAACTTACTGTCCTCTCTCTCCTGACTTTATCCATTCACTAGCTGTATATTCTGTGTGGGGGGACAACCCACAAAGCTGTATGAGATGAAGTACTACCTAGAAAGTTTAATCTTGTGATTATATTTAGTTTACTGAAGTCTATCAGGTCTATGAATTTGCCTGGAAGAATTTTTCCTCTTGCTCCAGTAAATAACTTGTTAATCTTGTTATTATTATAACTTGCATTTGCTACTCTGTTTCTATACCTTGATACAAGCTAGGAACCAAGCATTTTTTTGCATCTGTGTAAAATAGGGATGAATCTCAAAATTCACATCTGGCTTACCTAATCAGGCACAGCTAAATCCTGCTTCACTGCCAGCAGTGGCCATGTGGAAAGGAAATATTCCAACCCCATACTGCAGCTCATCAGCACAGCATGGTGAGCCCACTTGAACTTCAGCGATGTCTTCCACTCAGTCCTTTTTCTCCTGAAGTTGCCAGGAGCACCTGACATCTCCAGATGTACAGTGGAGACGACAAAGCATGAGGAAAGAAAATAAATGAACTTTGGTGCCTATAAAGGGGATGAGTAAATCCACATAATAATGTAGCAGCTTAAAATAAGGGGAAAAAAAATTAGAAATTTCTAGGAAAGATTTACCATAATCCTTTCAAAAGCCTTAAGCAGTTAGACAAAGCCAGAATTACCAGCAAGGTTGACAAAGGATTTGATGACAGTGCAGCTCAGCCTACAGACACAAAGCTACTCAGCAGGTCTGCTGAGTACAGCAGAGCTGTTCCAGGGCTGTGCAGGACTTCTGCAGCAATGAGCAGCAACTAAAAAGAGGCTTGTATTTCATGAATTACCTAAGATAAGCAATGTAAACACAGTCTATTACCCTTTCCTGTTGAAGCTTGTAGTAGTACTTCATTAGACAGACTGGCCATTGCTTGGAGATCATGGCAGATAGAAGAACAGCACAAACAGTGTTGGTGGCACAGAGGGCATTGACAGAACCTGGGATTTGAATGTTCCTGTAGGTCCCTTTGAGATGCTCTAAGGCTTGGTGTTTGAATACCCCTAACTATTCCTGCCATTCCTGACTGGGCAAGACAAGCTAAGAAACCTCACAGGTGTGCAATGTTAGCTGAGAATTCACTCCATTTTGAGTTTTCCCAAGTAACAGAGAACTCTGAACTGCATTTTCCCATCCCATCTGTGACTGCTCTCTGGAGGGTGTAATTCCTCCACCCTGTGATATCTCTTCTACACCAAATGTGCTAAAGCAGTATCCAAGAGCTTCAGAAATGGGTCCAGCGCAGTGCCCAAAGGTTGCTGCAGTGTCTGTTGCTTTGCAAGGGAACCAGTCAGTTTCGTAACGGGGCTCCTGCTCCAAATGCTCTGCAGTGGCCTGCTTCAAGGTAATTTTTTTCCCCACAACTGCAAAAAGGAGGATGCCTCTGCCAGTTTGTCAGTGGCCTGTCACTGATGATGATGTGGGGTATTTTGAAAGCCCTTATTCCAGAGGCTAGAAGGGAGCCTCCTGTTGATACTAAGAATGAGGGTTCCACAGCTGTGCGTGGTGGCACAGAATCAGTGATTGGAGAAGAGTGTCTGGTTGATGTCTGCCTCTAGGCTGGTGAACACAGAACAGCATTATGGAAAGAATTAGCTAGATTCATCTTTTTTTTGCATTCTTTTCTTCTATTTTGGAGTTATAAGAGTTTTTCTGGTGGACACACACTGGATTTTAAAGCAGTTAATCTCATAACTATAATCTCTTATTAATAGTCAAAGCTGCTTAGCCTGATTTGGCAGGTCATATTGGCTCTGTATGGGGGATGTGTGTGTGTGGCCTCAAGACTTTAGAGATTGGCCTACTGAATAATGCACTGCACCCCTGGGGAGGGGTAAAACAAGAGTGTGATGTCAAGAGGAGTATTTTGGCCATACCTGAGTACAAAGGAAATGTTATCTTCTTACTGATGTGATCAGAAAATCTGTGGTAGTTCAGACTGAGGCAATGCAGAAGGGAAATGGAGGTTGAGTTAATTTCATAACTTGTCCCTTTCATTTAGCCTACACAAGAAAATACATGGTAACAAACAAAATAGAAGATAACAGAACATAAAACAACCAACTTGAAAGCACGAAGGAATGATTGCCTTTTGAGCTACAAAAAAGGGAAAAGATCAGTGCTCAGCTCCTACTGCCTCTGTGAATCGCAGCAAACCCCCTTCCCTCAGAGAAGGTACACGTGAGGGCTCTGCAAAATCTTCAAAGTTTGTTTCAAGGGGAAACAGTTACAAAAGAATGAAGTGATGGCTGTTTCCAATGCTGCTTTGAGAAGTGCTTTCCACCCTTATATATGTCTGTTACCTTTTAGGATCAGTTTCTCTCAAACTTCTTAGCAATTTCCGACTGCCTTGGCCAGAAGCAAGTGGTTCCCGAATCACTTTGGGATACAGCTTCTGTTGAAAGCACACCGATGTTTTAAAGCCTTTTGAAATGATGGCACATTTCCTGCAGGTTGCTGCTTTTGCACCATCTGGCTATTGAAACCTTCTCATCATCAGAGAGGTTTTAGAAGACACAATACAGCCTTGTTTGTCATTCAAACAAGGTCCGATGGAGTCAGTCCTTCAAAAACAAGACTTAAGTCTGAGTAACCTTCAGATTTGTTCTCTGTTCTGCATTTCGTTCTTCATCCCTCATCAGCAGGAGGCATCCTGGTGCTGTAGACATTAAGGGACTTTTAATAGTTACTCTGGTCATGGTGACTCTCAACACTTGCCCATTACAAATTGAAATGACGTTCCCAAGGCATAAGAATAAGTATTTGGTAAATTTTGTGCTATTAAACACAAAGTGGTACAACTCCACTGGGGCAATAATCTGTGTGAGGCTGCTATGTGAGTACTGCCGTGCCAAACCTCAACCCCTTTTCTCTATGACGGTGATGTGCATTTGATCTTGCCATGCTGTGTTATGGTCTGCATGATCTCACTGGGTTACTGCTGTCAGTATTAGAGAACATTGTTTTATCAGACTGCAAAGAGGGGCCTGGGATAACTGGATGGCTGCAAAACATTTTGCTGTTTTTATTATTCTCAGGGTGGAACCTGCGCTTACCCGGATCAAAGAAGACAGAAAGCGGATCATCTTGCCAGCAATTGACAACATCAAGTACAACACTTTTGAAGTGCAGCAATACGCCAATGCAGCCCATGGCTACAACTGGGGCCTCTGGTGCATGTACATCATCCCACCACAGGACTGGCTCGATAAAGGGGACGAGTCAGCACCCATCAGGTAAATCTCCTACACGCTGTCACTTTGTGCTAACAACGTCTCCATCTCAACAGTCTGCCAAGGGGCAATTTAAGTGTAGCAAGGCTGTAGGCTTTGTGCAGGGGTGGTAAAATGAAACTGAGGAACATGGATGGGTCTGCAAAGCTGTGAATGCATGTGTGACATTTCAGAGCTGCACCACAATGTGCATACAAGTGCTGTGCTCTAGTTGTGAAAATGTGATTCAAGTTCACTTTGTGGCCCTTACTAGGATAGAAAGATCTTTTTAATCTATGTTTTATTTTCCAAATGGACCCTGGTATGAGTAATGAGTCAGATAAACATTGTATGCCTGAAAATTTAAGGTATTTTTTTATGTGATTGCAAGGAGGCTGTTTTCACTTTGGATCTGTAGGCAGCATTCTTGGACATCAGCCCAAACCAGAGCTTCCCAGCAGCACTAGTAGGAGATGTGTTAGCCTGGTCTCATTGGAGAGTTGCTCTTTTTTTGGAGAACTTTGTGCATGTTATGAGTTTTCCCACTGGATGAATTTTAAAATGAAACCAGGCCATAGGAGCAGAGCATCATTTTATTTTCGCTGTAAGGTAACATTTTCCCTTACAGGAATGAAATTTTCTAAGGAAATACTGATTCAGGAATTGTCACAGTCATTTTGAGAACTGTTGGAGTTACAGGGAGAAAACGAGAACTGAGGAGAATGAGTTTTTCTTTCCTCTTCTTTTGAAAATTCACACCCAAACTTCCTTCTCTGGTGCAGATGCTTGTCTCGTGGCTCCTCTGAAAAGTGGCATGCTGAGTGAAGGGTACCTTTTTTAGCAACTGCTGAAATAAACAGCAAAAAGGTTTTACTCTAGGGTTCTCTGCCTTGTTTTTGAACTTTCCTAGGAAGAATACAAACTACCTTCTTAGAGATATGTTCATCCTGGTGTATATCATCTCCACCCTAAAGTGAGCTGCTAAAACTCTATCATATGGTCACAGCGTAGGCTCTGGCAGAAAAGATGATGTACCTCCACTCAGCATAGAGCCTGAGTTGTCAGGTTCTGAGATGTCTGTTCACGGTCCATCCAAGAAACCTCAAACAACACACCCAACTGGAAAGACCCTGGAGGTCTTTTAGGAGTGTTGGGACACAGGTGGGCTGTTCACATTTCTAAATGATTGGTTGGGTGGGACCATCTCACAGGGTCTTGCCCTCATACAAATTGTATTTCAATCCGTATTTGAGCAAGTGTTGCAAGTTGCTATTAGGTTCATTCTCATGCCCTGCGACTGCAAAACAGATACACAGCAACACTGACCTTACTTATCACAGCACAGCACAGTCCTTCAGCACCGACCCTTCACTCAGCTTGAAACCTCAATAAGCAGGAAAGTAATTACTTAGAAAATCAGTTTTCTTGGATAACATGCCCTGTCCTCCCGTCATTGTTTTAAAAGCACAGCCATTCTCTATCTATTTCACTCAGCTTTGAGAAATAGATATTGAAGAAGAAAAATTAATCAGACAAAGCTTTCACTCCTGAAATCAGGGTTTCAGTCTTTTATTCCCAAAAGATTTTGCACACTTCATTACTTCCAGTTTGTATGTGGAATCACTATATTAATTTTCACATCAGTTGTTCTTGTATTTGAGTCTCTTCTATTTTGGAGAAACATCGTCAAATATCAGATAAGACTGAGCTAAGAGGTTAAAGTTAGTTAAACCTCAGCAAGTTCCTTGGACAAGTTCTGTACAGGGGTAGCCATTGCACTCACTAAAGCATGGAATTCTGCAAAGTATTTCTGGGAATTCAGCTATTGGTCTTTCTAATAGACATTAAGGAATCTCACCCCTGTGTTGCTGGGAGAGGAGTTTGTTTTCTTTCAGCAATACTGCCTCCATTTACCATGGGCTTTCCTCAGGTGTGTGTTCAAGTACTTGCCAAAGTCCCACTGGTGCTGAGTTGGACAGGTACAGAACTGAATAAGGTTCAAGAACTCAAGGCACTGAGCAGTGTTGAGATCTGATGCATATAAGCAGCCGGCTCTCAAGAGCTGTGATTTTATTCTGAGCAGAAACCCTGTGGTTCAACAGTGCATAAACTACACTGAGGGAGATGAGACAAGCAGCATGAGGAGGAGAGCGCCCAGCCCTTGCAGACACATCCCAGCAGCACTGAGATGTTCTGGATACAGAAGCACCTCTCTGCAAATTATGAATTACATGCCCTAAAATGCAGAGACATCAATGTTGAACCGTGAACGCTTACATGGCTCCCTGGGAACATGAGCTTTGAAGGCAGTGATCTAGGAGAGCGGGGCTTCTGCTTGATAGTCACGCTGCACTGATTTCTGATGGATGGATTTGCTAAAGCATTTGGCTGTGCTGTTGTGTCATGCCGGCCTATAGACATACACTGCAATTCTGTGACTTTTAAATGAGATGCCAGTGTAATTATGGTGATGAAAAGAGGGAACGTATGAATGCTATTAATGAAAAGGATCAGGAAGTCTGCACTAAGAACTGAAATTTGAAGGCATGCTTGACATGAACTTAGTAACTGTACAAATGTAAGGGGAAATCAGAAAAGTGAGCAGACTTTCAAAGTCTCCTCAAGTTTAGTTTTCTAACCAGCATCCCACGTGGTGAACTGCAACTATGTCCAGTTTGCAGGGCACACAGTCTGTTCCACAGTGATGGTGTTTAGACCCACATGTCTTTTCAGTGTTTTCATAAGGTTGTTCACAAACAGAAAAACTGCACATTCATTCAGCCCTTGCTGACACCGTCCCTCCTGAGGCTTCCTTTTACACTGCCTTTTCAAATAAGGGGTTTGTTTGGAGACCCTGAGTGTTCTGTAAAAGCAAAGGCTAATAACTAGTAGCATTGTGATTGGTTTTGTGTTTGGCACAGCTGAATACTTACTCCCGGGTCTCCCAAGGGACCAAAGGCTTTCAGTGGAATCTCTGCGTCCTGGTATCAGTGAGGATCAGAGTCCGGCTGCTGCAGTCCAGGTGACAAAGGGGATGTAGCCTTGAAGTGCAAACAGCAGTAAAGGAGTAACAAGAATAAAGTGTCAGATTCTGTAAAGATTTCTGCTACAGTTCAAAGTCAGTTCCTTTTCTTCCCCTGTGCTAATAGTCTGAAATTTGGAGCAATTGATGTTTTCCAATTCAGCTTCTGCAGGCAATCCATTTTGCATGTTTGACATTCAAGATGCGAGATGTCTTGAACGTGAAGATTTAAATGAGGATGGTTATTTTGACACGCTGTGTCCATCATGTCATTTTCCATTTGTGTTCCTTTAGAACACTGCCCAGAAATGTCCTTATCATCTGGCAACAAACTGTGTAACAAAGGATACTTTTTCAGAGGGTTTCTAACGAATTTGGCTATGCATTGAAACAGGCTGGATTTTTTCTGCATACAAAAGATAACGCTGCATTTTGGAACAGCAGGGAAGGTGCCTTCTCTCCAGAGCTCTGTCTGGCTCATCTTCCCTCGTCTGCCACGATTTTGATGGACTGCTCTGTTTGATTTCATGATCAGCAGCCACCAACGCTGGAGTCATTAATCAGTCTCCCTCAGCTGAGCGTTGCACAGCTTTCTGCTTTATCTTCCTTCTGCAGCAGCGGTGCATTTCATTGTTGCATATGTTCTCACTTACTGCTCTAATATGCCATAGCTTGGTACTGCAAGAAGTGTGTGTGTGTGTGCGTGCACTGAGTCAGCCACTCCAGAAGGCATGTGTGTCTCACACATGGATGCAAATGAGCACCTGACATGCCCACAGGCTGCCTGCTTTGGCTGGAGCATGGATGCCCTTCTCACATGCAGTCAGACCTTGTGCCGGTCCATCACACCGACGGTGATGCAGCCACCATTAGGTGTCTCATGGGCATCCTGCCTGTTCCACAAGCTCTATTCCTGCAGGGCTCCAGAATGTTATCCTGCATCCTTACTGCCCTGCCATTCCTCACCAAGCTTTCTGGGCTGCTTTATTTTCCATTGCTGTTTCTCTCCAAAGGAATTAGCATACCTTCCCTTCACTAAGCGTGACAGTTTTTTCCTGCAGCTCCTGAACAGCAAATCTATCCTTGAGTTCTGTTCCTATGGTCTGATGTGACTCTTCTATAGCATAAGGCAGCCATGGTAGCCATCCCACAGCAGCACTGCTCCTGGCCGCACAGTGCCCCTGCTCTGGTAGCAGGGTGCTGTATCTTTCAGCAGTGCAGAATCATGCTATTCTATGCTGCATTTTAAGATTTTAGCTGCAAAAGCCATTTTAGTGTGTTTCCTTTGTTCACTTTTTACTCCTGCTGTTGATTATAATTGAAGCTTATAGTATCTTCAGTTCTGTGACAGAATATTCCACCAATCAATTAATTCTCTCAGCACCTTTTGAGGTGTTGCTAATAAATAATACACATCCAATTGTTATTCTGTGATGCTTTCCTTCTAAAAATGTCACTGTTTCACTACAGAGTCCTTGACTTAAGGAAGAGGGACCTTTTATAGGAAGCGTCTGCAATGCAAGTTAATTTATTTTACTTTGCAGCCACGAAGTGCAAAGGGCAGGCACCTTCTTGTTTGCCACCCCTTGGGCAGTGAGCAGTGCTTTGGATGTGCTAACACAATTGTTTTTCTCATATATCTATTGCTGACTTTCCAGGAGAGTGCCTGTTGCAGTGTATTGAAAGTAGCAGATATATTGGGGTTTTTTAGATATGAGAGAAACCCGGTGGTTACAGCCGAGCAAAGGTCTCGTGCTTTAGGAGGGGCAGCTTTGTTAAAGGTGTTTGCAATGTGGCAGTTACACTGCAGTCCAGTATGAGTTTATAAATGAATGTTAGGCTTTTAAGCTGCTAAGGCAGACCTGAAATTTTTACCCAGTATTATTTGTGCTTTGCAGATAGAGAAACAGAGGCAGGGGGAGGTGATCCACTGAAGATCAAATGAATGACAGAGATGGGAGCAGAGTTGAGGTCTCCCGAGTCCCAGCACCGTTACCAGGTCACTGGGCTGTGCAATCGTATTACACTTAGTTTACAGTTGGATCTGTCAAAGCATGGGAAACTTAAGGGCCTGGGCTTGAGGAGAACTAAATGTCCCAAACTCTGGTTGAATCTGATAGAAGTCTTGGTATGCACTGTTCAGAAAACTCAGCATTGTGCTTCCTGGGCAGTTTCTTCCATTGCATCAGGATGTGGCTTGGGCAAAGCCTCAGGCTTATTATTTCCAGCTTTCCCTGCACTGACCACACTTTTTTTCAGCTTCCAGGGTTGCAGTGGCTATAGGTAGCCAAATTCAAGTGGAGATACACTGACAGTGGAAATTTTTTAAGTGGTGTCTGTGATGAGCGGGATGTCATTCCTTCTGCCATTGCACAGCGACTGTTATGTCATTCCTTCTGCCATTGCACAGTTACTGTTGCTCATTCCTGAAAACATTTTTTTTCAGAATATGCCGTGAGGGCTTGTGGAGTCTGTTTGCATTTGCATATATCAAATGAGAAAAAATAAAACCTAGAAGAGAGGGAGGGAGTTGCAAAGGTAGTCCTCAGTGGCATTTATCTGTGAGTGATGATTATGTAGTTGCATCCAAAATGTATTTCCCATCCCCATTCAATTAACAGGTTGGTATTTTAATGGACAGAGCTGGCAGCTGCAAAAATCCATCTCACAGGGAGAGAGATTGCAGCACCTGAGAGCAGTCCACAAAGCCTACAATTTCTGCTCCTCATTAGGAACGAAGGTGAACATCCTCAAGGGAGCACCCTACTGCTTTAAGGAGCTGCCTCTGAGGGACTTTTTTAGGGAGCTAGAAAGGAAGTGGATCTAATCCCAAACTAGTAGCTCCATTTTGCAAAGCAGTGCTACTCTAGCATTCACCTAGCAAGGTCTATTCTTAGCTTTATGCGCATAAGAAGGCAAATAAAGATAGTGGCTTGTGCTGTTTCTCCCCATTCCCTTCCCTTTTTGTCATGGTTAAAGCTTAAGAGATGCCTAAATCCTCGAAGGCTTGTTTAGTTTCAGAGCCATCAAATTTTCTTTCTTTGGTCATGCCCTTCTTTTATTCCAGTTTCTAGACCTTATTATTCCTTGGATGCCTAAAAATCATTTTTTCAGTGATAGAGGATCTCAGCTTTTGTTTAGGCAAGCCTGTCTTCAGGCATGACTAGGAACTGTAAACAAGAATACACGTTTTAGGAATTAATTTGTATCTGTAAGTTTCATCCATCTCACAAAAATCCTGGTGTGTAAGCGTATACATAAAGAGAAGATGGATGTTCCAGTTTGTGGCACTCAGCCTCAGTTTCCTTTGACCTTTTGGAACAAATGGGTACAGAGAGATGACCGAAAGCCCCACTTCAGACCACAGTCATTTGAAAAAGCCAAATTCTTATATTTGTAAACTTCATTGAATCTTGCCCTGCTAGCTCACAATCCGTGGAGTGCATCTTACTCTGGGGTGGAATGTGAGAGTTAATCAAGCTATTCCAGCTTCTTTGTCAGAAACAGTGCTGATCAAATGCTGTTCTATCAACAGCTGCCTTTTTCAATTATGCAGAGAAAACATGAGAGGGATGGTGTGCGCTGCAGCATAGGCTTGTAACTATCTGAGAGGTTGCAATGGCTTTCAAACAGGAAAAGTGCAAGGTAGAGACACTGAAGCGGTACCAGCAATGTGAGTGCTACAGCAGAGTCCATTACAGATAAGTAATAGCTGTACTTCAGCAAATGAACCTTTTCAAAGGTACCAAATAGTTCCTGCCATAGATTGGACTGTGTTCTGCAATGGTGGGATATGCATTAGGAGCAAAGAATTGTTTTAGCTCACCATATCTTGGCCATTTCTTTGTAGTCTTTTTAACTTTCTTCTATAGAGATGGTTAACTCCTGATGGGAAAAATGACCTCCTGTGCTAGCACTGCTGCTACCAGTGGCATCCACCCATACCTCAGTAAAAAGTGTATTCATTTTCCCAGCCAGAACACTTTTTCATGTGTGTATGAAGCTGCTTTGTGAATATGTTTCTCAGATGTCACTGTAAGTTTCTTGTTTCCTAGTTTTCTATACCAATTGGAGAAACATGCAGGTATCTCAGGTCAAAGAGACTTCACAGTGATGGTATAACACTAGTCAATTTCAAAGGAGACTTCTTAAAATAGGTTGTGAAACTTTCCCATCATCTTTGTTTCTATAGGGCATTTTTATGGTGCATATATAAGCTTAGGTCATACATAGAACATTCTCTATTCTATTACAAAGTAGAAAATTGGGGTGAACTAGTATTTTTCTTATGTCTTTGTACAATAGCACTGTTAGGAATGATGCTGCATCTGACAGATGGTCTGAAGCTGTGGTTTTACTCATAAGCTGATGCTCAGAGAAAGGAACTAGTTGGTCAGTGGTAGATCTGAGAGTAGGATCTCTTCATCTGAACATTTTTACAAAGACTTGCTAGAGAAAAAATCGGAGTGTTAATAATGGAACAGCTTCACCAAGGCTGAAATTCCTCTGTTAGAGTTGATTCCAAGAGGACCAAACTTCACAGTGTGATTGATCCATGGCTCTCATCACAGCCTTAATTTTAATATGGGAATAGAGGGAGTCCTCATTTCTGAGAAAGCTTATGTTTTATTGTGCATTAATCTTCAAATAAATCATTGTCTAGTTCTTGTGCTGCTCAGGATGGTGATGAACTTCAGCTCCAGAGCCTGTTGTGTCTATAAACCAAAGGAGAAATAGTCCAATGTTTTGCTTACTTTCAGGGAGTACTTGACCTCACATCCCCCATGTGTCTCACGGACAACTGGTCCAAGTGTGTCTGGCGGAGTGCTTGTTGTTTGGGTGACTCTGGTTCCACAAGGTTGCTGTCCGTTGGAGGATGGAAGTACAGGCTAGCAGATAAACTTCATAGACTTCAGCACTAAGCAATGTTTTGTGTGTGTAAATTTATTGTGAAATGGTTCTTGTAGTAGCTAAAAAATGACTTCATTTTTTCTTTAATCTCTCTGTGCAGGACACCAGCCATGATTGGGTGCTCATTTGTAGTAGACCGAGAGTATTTTGGTGAGATTGGCTTGCTTGACCCTGGCATGGAGGTCTATGGAGGAGAAAACATTGAATTGGGCATGAGGGTGAGTAAGAAAGAAGACACTTTGTGCAGTGTTTATTTGCAAAGAAAAATGTGAGCCCGTGGCCCAACAGAATTGCTGCCTGACTGATAGACTATTATGGTGAAGTAATTGTTACTGCAGTGCTATCTAGAACTGACATTCCCAGCAAATGGATGTTCCTGGCCTTACTGGCATTGCAACGACTGATAACAGTCAGAAATATGGTTCATTGGTTCATTTTGTCAGTGTCTGAACTCAATGAGACAGATTCTTCTCCTTTCCCAGTAGCTCAGTTTGTGATAAGAGCTATGCTAACAGTCTGTGTGTGCTCATTGCACAGATGATGATGTATGTATGTAGTCTTAGCAGACACAGTGCCAACAGAGAACTGAAGCCAGGCTGGAAGAAATCAGTTGTAGTGTTCTGTGTACTGCTCATAACAAATGCAGTGGTATTTCTAAAAGTTAAGGGTCTTCTTTATAGAATAAGTACTACAGGGTATAGGTTTCCAAACCTGCTGGCCCCAAAGACTAGGAGAATAATGTTGGAGAAGTCACAGAGTACACATCTTGAGGAAGGCAACGCTGGCAAACATCAGGTACAGCAATCTCAGAAAAATGTACAGAAATCAGTATACTTTTGTGTGCATCTATCTTCCCACCTGCCTCCACCCCCTTCAGCCCAGCACACAAGGACTCCTGTGGGCACAGAACTGAGCAGCTGGCTACCTGCACTAGTTAGGGTCTGGCTGAGCTCCGGGTGGGAAGGATTTGGGAAAATGTTCTTACACAAAACGACACTTCACAGGTGCTGAAAAGGTATGTGAAGGAGGGATGAATTTTGCCTGGTTCTTACAACAGTGCAGAACATGGACAGATGGCTTCTGGATAGCATCAGGCTTCTGAGCCTATAAGAGGTTTGATAGTTGTGATCCTTTGCCCTTGTTTTCAAGGTGCTCCTTTCCAGCTAGTCCTTCTAAAGTCCAAGGAAGCTGCCATTGCTTAGCACTTGAAATTAGGCTACTTAATGTTGCATGAACACAGTTTCCTCATTATAAAGCTTGCTGTTTAATTATTTTCCCCTTACTCTTTATTCCCTGTTTCACAGTAACACGTCCCTAGTGTGTGTAATGTGCTCATTAAAGCATATATTCTGCTCATGCTGAAACACTGAACATCAAATTAGTCCATCCTTTATCCAACTCTTTTTTTCTGAAATGACTACAAACTCCTTCACACCAGTGGGCTGGGGGAGAAGGTCATCGTCGCCAGCACTTGTTTCCACACATGGGTGTGTGTTTATTATTCCAGCATCACAAGAGGGATAGAGTTTTTAATGGGACCGTGCAGCTACACCGCTTACACTTTAAGGTTCA
This sequence comes from Bambusicola thoracicus, assembly GCA_002909625.1. Classification (NCBI taxonomy): domain Eukaryota; kingdom Metazoa; phylum Chordata; class Aves; order Galliformes; family Phasianidae; genus Bambusicola; species Bambusicola thoracicus. The sequence goes on from PPHD01006067.1 coordinate 22,802, forward strand.
GAATTCACACAGGGGACAGAAAAACTGCTACCACAAATCATCCAATTTTCCTTAAGAGGGTCAGGCTATTACCAGGATTGTGTGAGCTTTCCTTTATCATTGTGCAGGGCTTTCAGCTGTTTGAAACTTTTTCCACATGGCTGCTCCCAGAATAGATTGAACGCTCTGGCAAAGCTCTGGTGTGGCTGATGAATAAGTCTCCTAAGAAATCTGAAAGCTGTCGTTCTTCCTTAGATGAGAAGAACTTGCTGAGTACGATTAGGGCTCCTGGTAAACCGAGGCAAAGGTTTTAATAGGATTATGAAATGGCACTTGCTTGAAGAGCCGAGGATTTGAGTGTGTGAGGACAGATTTTCAGGGGTAGGGAACATGTTAAAGTCTGTAGACACAGAGCATCTAGAAACCAGCTCTCAGTCTCTGTACTTTGGCAATTTTTGGTTGTGGTTTTTGGGTTGTTTTTTTTTTTTGGTTGGGGGTTGGTTGGTTGGTTTCTGTATAAGGAATAATGAACCCTACTCTAAATGTTTGAGAAGAGCTTTGTGAAAGCACAGGCGTATGAGCGAGTTCACTCTGAAATGAGCTGTATAATGCAGTTTGTCCATAACGTGGATCCATTCATGTACGTTCTCAGCCTGAATCTAGCACAGTGAGTAATGTAAAGTGTGCACCTGCTAATCCACAGGTCCCGCACCGATTCCCTCCTTTGTTCTCTCAGAGGTGTCAGAAAGCAGCAGCATGAAAGTGCACAGAGACCTCCTCTCTTCTCTGAAGGATATTGATAAAATCACTGTGAATTTAGAAAGATTTTTTTAACCGCAGAATCTCAAAGTAAGTTGCAAAACTCCTTCCTTTCCCAAGGCTGATCCACACAGGAGCTGCCACAGAACATGGCCAGCTGCAAACCAGGGCCTTGTTCCCTGTGAGCGTGGCTGGGCTCCTGCTGTATCTCCCTGGAGTGTGGCCCTGCAGGAGAAACTCTGGTAGTGGCAACATGGTGCAGTACTGGAAGCTGCAAGCTGAGCAGGGAGCAGAGGCAGTCATCAGCCTGTCCCACACACCTGTGTGAGGGATGTTGCTGCCCAGTGTGACTGTGACTGTGTGGTGCAATGAAAGACAGAAAATAAAAGTGTAAATGGATGAGTAAAGAGCAAGAAATAATGGTGGGGAAGTGGTGGTGGGACGTGTTCAGCTGAAAACAGCCCCTCTTTTAAAAAGCGGTAACTGTAATCCTTTAAACTTCTTTGCATATTATCATCATGTTATTACTAAAGGAAAAAGGATTAGGCTCAAAGTGTCTGAATTAGATTACACTGCATCTAATGAACCTTCCTTTAAATAGTTTTCATAATATGAACTAGGGAAAGGCAGTGCAACTAATGAGCTGATTGGGGAGGGTACTGTTTGATAACCCAGCTAATCCCCCTCAAATCTATTGTTTATTAAAAAAAATCATGTTCTTGGGTATTCCACTATTGGCTTTTCCCTCTTCTGAATTCCAGAGATGGGAGTATTTAGATAATTAACCTAAGCAGTTTTCTGTGTTGACTAAGCAGTGCGTAAATGGACTGGGGCTAGCACATGTGTTGAAAATATCCAGGGCTTTGCAGTTCTTTATTTAACTCACATTAATGTTTCTGTTTGAACCTACTGGTCAGAGCTGCGACGTTCTCCTGACAGCTTTGCAGTGAAGCCGATGTCTGCCAGGATAAGGTTAGTCGTGACCACATCTTATGTAGACTTGTCACACGTGGCTTTGGCCAGTTTGGGCAGCGGGCAGCAGCGTGCCCTTGGGAACACAGCATACATTGGGATTGAAAAGAATTGCCTGAAAACAGGATGAGAGTTCAGCTTATTTGCCCTCTCTGCTGTTGTGATTTCATGGTTAGCGGTGGCCAAGCAGCCCAGCTGTAGGCAGGCCTGGGCTATGTACAAAGAAATGCAGTCCCGTCTCAGACCATGCAGAAATACTGTTTGTACTGCTCAAAATCCTGATGCAGCTACACTGGAAATAAAACCTGTTACCTAATGCACTTTCATACATAAGCAAATGATACTTTCCAAATTTATGTGATCTGACCCAGCTTTGCTTTCCTTAAAAACAGATGAACTGTATTTTCTCTGAGCAGAAATGCTAATGGCAGGTTGTTGAGTAGTGAATTCCTGACCCGATTTTATTACTTTCAGCTAAGGAGATTTAGATTCCTTTGAGCAGTCAGTGTTTTAAACACAGATTCTGGGCTGGTGTGCTGTAATAAAAATGTCACCAGATTTATGGATGGCAAATTTTAATTCTGAATTCTGGATGATGCTTTTTACCCCGGTGATTCACGAGGTCAGACTCCCTCAGCCCTGCAGCTAAGAAGCAGGAATGCCA
>PPHD01006068.1:0-25173 GCA_002909625.1 Bambusicola thoracicus
TTTTATTTCACTGCTGTACAAGAGGACTCTAAATAGCTACAACTCCCATATATTTCCACAGCCTTTACTTTGTTAGTCTTTCGACACCTGTCTTTGTAAACAGCACCAGGAAGAATGGTGCCTACCAGACCAAGAGAGAAGAGGCAGGCATAGGAGAATTCCAAAACAATCACCTGTTTTTTGGAACTACTATATAAAAATCTCTATAAGAATTATTTCCAATAGAATTGAAGTAGTTTTACGGAATTATAGAATAGTCAGATTTAGAAGAGACCTTTAAGGATCATATGCTCTGACCCTTCCTGACCCATGGTTAGGCAAATCTTTCACTAGATCAGGATGCTCAAAGTCCCATCCAGCCTGGCTGTAAACACTGACAGGGATGAAGTATCTACAGCTTTTCTGGGAAATCTGTTCCAATCCCCATTAAAAAAAATTAAAAAATCTTCCTTTTATTCAGTCTAAATCCACCGTCTTTTTCCATGAGGGAAACTCTTTTTCTGTCTGTTACTAAGGCCCCTTTATACATTAGAAGTCTCCCTTGAGCCTTCTCCAGTCTTAACAATGCCAACTCTCATAGCTGCTCTTTACAGAAGAGGTGTTTGAGCACTCTGTTCATTTTCATGGCCATCACGGACCTGCTTTAAGAGGTCCATATCTTACCTTCTCCTGTTAGGATTCCCATTTTCATTCTCTATCCATTTTCTAGTATGCTCCTTTCACCAACAGCAAAGATCATAATGTGGGCCTGTGTTAAATGTTGCTGAAGCTGCCAGCTGCAAAGGTTGGAGTTTTAATGATTACCAAGATGTGGTGTCATTGGTCTGAGTAAGACTTCAATTCAGTTTCCCACTGACATCTTTTTGTTCATGTCAGAATAAAGGCTTATTCTCTCTCTTCTAAAATTAGACTCACTTGAGCCAGTAACCAGCTTCATTTCTAGGTTTCTTTGACATTGATTATATTGTGGCTTTTAATCATGGTCTGTGACCTTTTCTGAACATCCAAAATCAGCCACATTGTAACATGGCACATTCTCCATTTTTATAACCCTATTACTGCTCAATCTTACTTTCTAATGGATGCTTTGTGAAGCGCGGAGCCATCACTTAAAGTGATTGTTTAGCCTGTGCAGTTCTCATCTGACCCAAGTAGAGTTTCACCTTTCATGGCTACCCAAACGTTCTACATAAAGCAGTAGCGCTAATGCACCAAAGCCACCTTGCAGAGCCACGGCCAGTACGGTTTTCCTACTGTGATAGGGACAGCATCAAGAATTAAAAATGCTTTTCCAGTAATAACGTAGCAGAATGGAAACAAGTTTTAAATGAGGCCATCAGCATCCAGAAATTGAGTGATAATGTATTGGAGTGTGATAGGCGAGGTGCTGGGTTATACAGCATATAAGTCTGTGAGGATTCTAGGAGAAAAAACAAATACATATGTAGTTTATTCTAATTATTTCTGATATTTCATATCTTGCAGGCTTATATCCTTAATAGAGGTGTTGGGAAAATTCCTTTTCCTGTTGGGCAGCTGAAATGGAGGGGAATGAAAGAGGTGAAATTTGGAATTAGAGCTCCTCCAATTTCATTGCATAAATCCATCGGCATCTCCCTGAGGGATCTTTGTGGGAGACTAAAAGGCTTTGTCCAGAGATGTTCATTGTTGGGTTTATTTGTTATTGTTGGTTTTTTTTTTTCCCCCAACACAAAATATTCCATTAAGCCTGACATAAAAAGAAAAGTAAGAAACAAGATTTACAGAGCTGCTGGAAGAATGCAAGTGCAGGCTGTAGTGCTCTCATTTTCTGTGCAACTCTGTAGTAAAAGCATTTATTCGCAGAAAGAAAGGCTGAACGTGAGTGAACCCACACCTCCTGCTTCAGAAGTAGTGCCCTGACTTAGCTGACTTGGTGCAATAAGTGGATATGTGCATACTGATGTACTGAAAAGGAAGAAGCATTGGTGGTGAGAGTTGGTCCCCCCCCAACATAGTTTTGGGTTGTGTAGAAATTACATATTCATTGGAATGTCCCTGCTCTTAGTGAATGTCCTGAACATAAGGCTGGAGAGTAATTTTCTCTCTTGCTGTCTCCCTCAGTTAATAATCTTTGATGTAAACCTGGAGTGAATCCAATAGCAGTGATTAAATCACTCCTTACTTCTAGCTTTTGGTTCAAATCACTTCTCTAGGAAAAGCCAAAAGATAGATGGGCGAACAGTACTCCTCACACACTAAACACACATATAAACAATGCAAATACAAGGCTGCATGGCCTTTATTTTTGATTATAGAAATAGGTATAAAATATACAATTTAATATAGCAGATTGGAACAGATGGAATCCAGGTATTCTATTTGTGGAGCCATGGTTTAGATGATATTAATAAAATAGAAAAAGCAAATTCTGCTTGTTGGCTTCTTACAGAACTCTTTTCTCATTACAAGTATTCCAGCTCAATTTTAATTCAGTATGTTCTTAGGATTTAGTGGGCTTTTTTTCATTTCTGCTGTTTTGTTAGCACTTTACATCCACATGATGAAAAAGTAAATAACATTAGTGTCTTTCACTGCTGGACCTGACACGTTGGATTGTATTTAAGTTAATACATGAAATGTGTCTAGTGGCTTCCAAGTAGCTAATGAATAATATTTTCAATATTTTTCAAATGTTGGTTCCGGGAACCAGTATAGCACCTAATCATGTTGATTATAAAATCCCAAAATGTAATATTATTATTCCTTTTTCTTCCATTCTCCGGGAGATTTAGCTGTTTATGTAGCTGTTCTGTAGAAGCATATCTGTGCTTCTGAATCTCAAGTGTTTCAAAGATTGGTGCAATCCTTGTGTTCCTGTTGAACCTGCTGCCTTTGATAAAGTAAAATGTTTGTGACAGCTTAAAGCTGAAAATGTAATTGAGCTCTTCTGTAAACCCCTACCTCGATTTAGTGTCTCATATATTCTGACATTCAGTCAAATGAGAAAATAGGCAATAAAATTCCTCAATGAAGCTGGAGATAAATTAATATTAGTCATGAGCATCCCACTCCCACTTTGTGAAATGCTTCTTTTAGGAAAAAAGTACAAAATGTTATGTAAACATGGTGATATCCATTTGTGTTTTGAAGGTCATGAAACCAAGGCCATGCTGAATAACAATGGTCCTCGCTACAAGCGCAGCAAGATAGAGCGACGGATGAATGTGGATATTTTCTTTTGTGTGGGACTCCTGTTCACGATGTGTCTTGTTGGATCTATAGGTATGAAGCACTGACAAAAATCTTTTGTTTGATTTCTGTTTTCTACATGATGATTAAAACTGATGTTACAGAAACAAGTGAGATCGGATCTAGAGCTGAAGGCCTCAGGCTTTTGGACTCTTTAGTCTTATAATGTACAAATTAAAATGGCTAATCTGAGCCACTCAGATGGAAGGAAACTCAGCCATGGCTATAAATATTTCAGATAAGATCCATCTCCTCTATAATAAAATATGTGTAAAGCTAGCAAGTGAAAGCTGTTAACGCATAGAAATCAGTACTTAAGACTGCTGCTCTGAAAGTCATGCATCCTATTTTATCACGTTGTCCCATGATGTCAGAGACAGATGTTGATGGAATGACAGCAAAGGTTTAACTTTCCTACCAGTATTCTGTTACATTTTGCTGCCGTGCAACAGATGGAAGCAGAGGAGCACTATGGCACAACGGCGTCTGCCATGGAAGTGTGTATGAAGCAAAAGTGTGTCACTGAATCCCTCCATGCTGTAGAAAATGACATCCATTGACTTTCATCAGTGCTTGTTCCTTATATGACTACAAAATATAACGATGCAGCTTTACCTTCATTTCTATAATATTTTCCCTAAATACCTTCATGGTGACTTTAGCAACCCATGAGCTGCACATGGGTAATTCATTTGGTTCACAATCTCTACAGTGGTCTTCTTCTCAAAGGCCTTTTTGGCACAGGCTGAGATGGATCAATTGCTTAGGTAGGAACACTGCATTTTTTAGGGGCCTCCCTTCTTGAATGCCACAACTGGGTGGAGCTGGGGTTATCTGACTCTGGTTTGCTTGACTGATGATCTCAAAGGCCTCACTTTCATTGCACAGAAGCACCCACTTGCCCTACTGCTCTGATTGCAATCTGTCCCTGGCAGGTCAGCATTAATGAACCTCCTAACCCTAAGGAGAAGGGCCAGATTTTAAGCCTGCTAAGCTTTTTGAGTGGGTCACTGCTTTTAGGAGATAACAGGGGCTCCCATGAGAATTTTGTGTTCAAAGCCCCTTTTCTTTTTAATTGATTTAATCTCAGTGATAACTTGCTTAGTGCTACTGCTCTGATTTAGTTTTGTAGAGACAAAGTCAAATCATGTGGCCCTGTCAAGCTTTCCTGAATCTTCCCCAGAGCCCTGCGATGTGACCCACCAGTCAGTCATCACTGTAACACTGTTAGAAGTAAAGACCATCCAAAAAGATGAACAATAGAACTGACTTAATCACTTTTTTAATTTTGCTGCTTCACGTTGCAGTGGGCTTTCTTGGCACAGAAATGGGATTTCAGTTTGACAACTGAGCTCTGTGCGCGGGAGAGAGAGAGACTTCATTTTCATTGTTCCCTGGCTGCTGTCATGTCGATTTAGAGACTTGTCTTTGTCTGGTGTGTAGGAGCCCTTGAGTAATAAAGTCCTTTAACTTAAGGTTTGAAGTGGTCTCAGATGAGGAAAAAAAAAAAATCAACGTTTAAAAAACAATTTATATGCTCAGGTTGAAAAAAGAAAAGGAAGAAAGACTTTAAAATATTCATAGTTTAAGTGAAACGTGTAATGCAGGAGCAAGTATATCAGCTTTCATCTGTTCAAAAGATCCCATTGCTCTACCATAAGTATTTTTGCAACCTTGTCTGAATGTAGGGCCCCAGGAAGAAACAGTACTGGTGAATCCATCAGTATTTTCCTTGCACACAGTGAAAAAAGAGGGGGAAGAAGTGAGTTGAACACCATAGCTGTGCTTCATCAGTTGTGATCGAAGTCTTCAGCAGCCAGAAAATATTGCTGAAATAATTTTAATTCCTTTGACAGGCTTTTAGTAGGCAGATGCTCCAAAACGGCCGCTTGCTTAATTGGTGCTAATAGAAGTTTTATCAGAACTGGATGCACAAAGTGGACTAATAGGGGATTTTGGCAGGAAAAGGGCATCTAGTGCAATGACAATGTGATGAAACTAAGTCATTTGTGCTGGCTACATGTCGAGCTTCTGACTCTGTATTAAATTTATGTCTGTAATGGCAATATGAAAGGTGGTAAAGAAATCATGATGGAATGTTGGTAAGTCCTGAACCAGAGACTTTGCTGCAGTTGTGCGATTTGGGAGTGTAAGAAAACCAGCTGCCTGAATTAATTTTTAATTTAATGTTAGCATGTAATTATGATGATTTCAGATTGTCTACGCAGGGACAATGATATATCTTTCTGTTAAAAAGAGGAATAGGAGCCTTCAGCGCTGATGATTTTTAAAGCTAGGTGGCAGAGATGGAATCCTCCCATGACAAAAGTTAGAGTGAGAAGAGACCTACACAGACATAGGGGCCATGGGAGAAACCTGCTGAAGGACAGGTGGATTAAAAGTAGCCGTGCCCAGCACGTCTGCTACGTGCATGTGCTACAAAGTTCTGCATGTTTTACATTCTTCAGCAGATTTGCAGCACTCATTGGGTACTTGATTCGGAAATGTTCTTCTTAATTAGCACTGCAGTCCATATCAGAAGCTTTATCAGTCACCATCCTACTCAGTGTGTTTCAGTATTGTATATCATTCCTACAGGGCATGGCATTTGGTCTGGAAGCTTCCCAGAACACCCACCTTATGATGTCCCAGATGAGAATGGCAATTTTCTGTCTCCGGTTCTTTCTGGCTTCTACATGTTCTTGACTATGATAATCTTGTTGCAGGTAAAAGACAAAGCTTCTCTGTTACCTTCAAGAAAGAAGGTATTGAAAACTGACTACAATCAGTAATTGAAAAAAAAAAAATTAATATCAACGAATAGATTGTGCACTACTTTCTTAATCCTATTTGGAAATGTTGCAAAGAGTGTTTCAAGTCATCAAAGTGGGGAATGGGTTTGTTTTTTTTTTTCCCTTGGGGCACAAATTTTTCTTTGTTTCTTATGAAACCTCACAGGGATATATACAGGAAAGACGGGTATTCTATCCCTGAACAGCTCCAGAGTCTCTAGGATATGCATTATAGAGAATGCTTACATCCAAATATCAGTTGTTTGGTGGTTTTTTTCTTTTTTTTCTTATGCCCACGTTCATCATTTCTAAATGGAAATGCTAATTAATGTCTCAAGAAAACAGTGAAACAAAATCTGTAGTTTTCGCATGCGGGGAATAATAACTAGGTAATATTCTGCAGGTTTAGGAAAGAAGCTAAATTAGAAGTAAGGTGCTCATATATCTGGGTCTGATTAAGCCTAATTGAGAAAGAACAATTTATGGGATGGGGGAAAATCACACTTACTTTTCAGGTTTCTTGAGACTGAGATCTGCTGAGATTAAAGTGGACAGGATTTCTTTGATATGAAAGAAATAAGAAGAGAACTTTTTGAGCTGCTTAGATTCCTTAGGGGCTTATTCTTCATTACTGAAACAGAATATTTGTGCATCTTATGAATTCAGAATTATTTCATGGTGGGGAAGTTATTGGATGGGAAGTGTTGCATGTAAGAGCATTGCTTGTTGTTAAACAAGTTTACACCAAGAAGTAGTTTGTGCTAGTGTATCATTTCTGAGTTCCAGGAGGGTAAGAGCAGTGCACGTTGATCCAGAAAATGTGTTTTTGTAAGAGCATTCTCTGAAAGGCTCATCTTTTGGGTTGGTTCTCACTGAGATTTTCATCTCTTTCAGGTTTTGATCCCCATTTCTCTTTATGTGTCCATTGAGTTAGTCAAGTTGGGCCAAGTCTTCTTAATTCACAATGACCTTGACCTGTATGATGAAGAAGCAGATCTGCCCATACAGTGTCGAGCCCTAAATATTACTGAAGATCTTGGGCAAATCCAGTATATTTTCTCAGACAAAACTGGGACACTAACAGAAAACAAAATGGTATTCCGACGCTGTACTGTGGATGGACATGAGTTTTCACATCAGGAAAACGGTAAGAGAGACTTTTCTACACTTGCTTTTTTTCTCCGAGCTACTAAATCTTAATAATTTAAATATTAATATGTCAGTGTACTGAGCCTTCTGACTGGGTCAGTGGTTTTGTATCCTTTTTGTGAGGGACTCCTGTTATGGAGACTCCTGAAGGTTCTAAATGATTTGGAAGTTAGATTGGGAAGGCTTTTTTTGTTCCCTGCATTGCACTTGAGAGTGAAAAGAGAACATTTACTTCTTCATTTCTTAATAAGTGCCAGGCAATCTTTCGTAGACTCACAAACTGAGATTAGTTAGTAATCAAGCTCAGTAGATCCAGAAGTAATTACCATAGTGTGATATGAACGAAGGCTCATCTTCACCTAGAGTCAACTCTGGCTGCAGGCTGTATATGAAGTCTCTTGGCATTCAACACTGAATCTGAACTTTTGACTCAGAACCCTCCTCGGTTGCTACTTTCTCTCCCTACGTTGTGCAAAGGATTTTATTAAGCTGGAAGCAGCTGCCAGAAAGATGTTTGTGCTCTGTGACTGAGAGCATTAGCAAATTTGTGAACTACCGTATTTCATTAACCAGTTCCAGCCAACTGCAAAGTGCAGCTATCTTAGGCAACCTCCTTAAAAATGACTGATCACTTTGAAGTGCATTTTTGTTTTCTTGCAATAATAAGCATTGCAGAGAGGGAGTTGCCAGAAGCCAAAGTGGATAATGAAGTTTTTCTGGTTAGGACTTCGGAGTTGTTTTAGCTTTGGGTTGGTTTATTTCTTGGGTTGTGTAACTAACCCAGGAATTTCTCCTGAGCTATTCCAAAAATAGTGTAAGAGGTAAGGTTTTGTTTTCTGTTTACAGCCAAGCGCCTGGAAACACACAAGGAGTTGGACTTAGAAGACGAGGACTTTGCAAAACTTCAGCAGTTCACACTTCCTCCAATGAATATTGAAAGACCGACCACTTACCAGAGGACCATGAGACCTTTAAGGAGGTCCCAGAGTGCTAGGGCTCATTTTCAGGGGCATACAAGGAGCAGATCACTTGGACGTCGTGATAGCAACCAATCTCAAGTGGCTTTCAGCAGTACCATTGTGAGTACAAGCAGATTGAGTTGGCATGTCTTTAAGGATTTCTCCTTTCTGTTGCATTTTATGGTGGGGAGCTGTCAAGGAAACAGAAGAAATCCTAGCCCTGGTAGAGCTAAGGGAAGGAAGAACCAAAGAAATGGGGGCTACAGCTCTTCCTGGAGGATAATGGTGGTGAAAAGGTTATAGGATTGAGCTTCAATTTGCACAAATCTCAAAAAGCTACAAACTACTTCTGCTACCAGCAATGCAACATACTGTCTCTGCTAAGCCACATTTAGAAAATCCCTGAGCTGTGCATGCTAAATGCAAAAGCTGTGCTCTGCAGAGCAGTTCTGGGAGTTTGAGTGTGTGTCGAAAGATAAATGTCGCATTTCTTCAAGACAACAGGAAAGCCTTAGGCTCCTCTGAATTTCAGATCTGAAACTTCTCCAAATCTAACACAACCTAATTAAGGTCTGTTTTCTCTTCTTGGAAGTTTTTTAAGGGGCATGTCAGACAGAGCTTTTATAGACTCCAGGAGAAGGTCAAACACTTTCAAAATTAGAACTCCAATTAAGACTAAACTCCTGGAAAACCTTTCAAAATCTTGATTTTCAGAAATTCCAGTAATACAGAATTCTCAGAACTTCATTTTCTGCCACTGTTGTTCTTGGCAACAGTTTTGAGTGTTGAATTTTTTTTTGTTTAATGTAGTTTTAAGTTCATTTTAAGATCCTACTTGTCTCACTCAATTCCTCTGTCATGTAGAAGTAGATTTTAGTCAGTGTTCCTCCTGTTCTTGGAATATGGTGGGTCTGCCAATTGTGCTCACATTTTCGAACCCAGTCCTCAAGGAATATTGAGAACCTCTCTGTGTCTGTTTCCTTTATATGTCAGTGTGATAAAGGAATTCTTTGCCAGATATATTTCCTCCAAGATACTTTTTTCTGCCAGACCTCTTCAGTTTCTTCCAGATATAAACTGCCATGGTTGGTTGATTGGTTTGTTGGCTTATTGTTGTTTTGCTTGGGGCTACAGGGGTTTTTGGCCTTTTTTTATTGTTGCTGTTGCTGTTTTCAGGTGGGTTTTGCTTTGTTTTTCCATTTTAAAAGCAATATCTGAGGAACTAGTATCAAATATTTGCTTTATAGATAGACGTTAAGCTACTGTCCTGGGAATTACTGGCCTTTGCTGCTATCAGTCTATCTGGAGACATCAGCTAACCTCTGTGAGAAATATGAAGATGCAATAAAAGTGAAGACACTTAGGTATTGCCTAGAGACTGTGCTGTATGTTGATATCCTTCAGATGATGCACAGTAATGTCTTTTTTTTTTTTTTCAAAGCCAATTCCCTCATTGTAAAATGGGAATCGTAACATTTTCTATGTCTCTGTTTCCTGTCCTCTGATGCATTTGCACGCCGCTAAGAACATCTGGATCCTCTGGTTTTACAGGCAGTATTGTGGATTTGAAAGCATCTCAATCAGAGTTTCTCATTAAAAATCCATCTTTGACTGTATGAGTGAAATATTGCTATTTAACTCAGTGAACTTAAGGCTTGCAGAGTCCTTATGGATGAATGTTTCTGTTTAACTACAAGCAGCTAAGAATTCAGTGGTAGTCAACAGTTGTCAAATGATGTTCTCGCTATGAAATCATGAGGCTCAGATTCTTCAGATCAACAAAATGCAAGTAAAAGCACAACCTTGCTCATCTTTGCAGTGCGAAGTCCAAAGGCCAGTAGCTGGGATTGTATGATTTGTTGTTTTTGGCTTTTTTTCTTAACAAATGCCAAATTTCCAAAGGTTGATGTGCCAACCATTTGAAAGCTTCTCATGGAAATTGGTAGCCTTGGGTAATAGGAAAATTGAAGAACTTTGCTCTGCTGAGAGAACACAGTATTTTTTGGGTAAAGGCTAGTATAGCATCTGCTGTGAGCACCTGCATATCATAACTGTTGCCAAGAAAAACATTTTTAAAGAAGAAGGTTGTTAATGTGATAACATCCTGCAAAATGCAAAGAGTTTAATTGGAAAATAGCTATGACAGCCAAAGAATGATCGTGTACTAATGTTAAAAATGTATATGCAAACAACTTAAGGAAGATCATCTATGCAGCGATCACAAAATTTGCTTATTGTTAACCAGCCTTATGTGGATCAGTGATAACCAGGTTGCACATAGTATTTTAAGGGCATTTGCACAGAGGCAGTTGATTGGGCCTGCACATCAGTATGTCTGAGACTTAGTCTCGGTACTCTGAGCAGCTCTGTGATTGGGAAGCTCTACAGCTACACGATGTATTTCAGCCTGCCTGATTGTGAGAGTGTTCTCTGCTTGACAAGTTTTGAAGTTTTGCTGAAGTCTGTGAATCTCTTATCAATTAACTTGTTCATCTCAGTGCATCTCTGAGCTCAAGATGAGGATGATGGGTATTTCATGGCATTTGATAAAGTTAATTAAACTGGAGACTGCAGATCCTGAAAGAATAACTAAACAGCATTGCTTATCTTTCCTGGAGGAAATATAACACAGTTATTATGTGGAATCTAAATCCTATGACTTACTTTCTTTTTTTCCCTTTCCAATATTTCTGTCTGTAGTACTTGTGATCCATGACAGTTTATGGAGGCTCATTGCATATTGTTTATGAAGTTCATAAGATAAAATGAATCACACGTCCAGATATACCCCCGTAAAATTCAGTGGCAAAGTCTGTTCAGTGGGAAGGTCTTGGACAATGGAAAAGCAAATTCCTAATTTGTTGTTAGCAGTTGTATCTCTTGTTATCTCTAGAAGCAAATAATTTAAAAAAAAAAAAATATAGAGGTCAACCTTTTAGCTGGACCGATCTGTTCGTATCCAAACTCAAGCTATTCCAAAAATCTGTAGTTGAGAAGTGTTGTCATGTCTGTAGTATTATACTGATATCATAAAAAGTGCATAATGTCTGTGTATGTCTTAAGTTTTATGTGGAATGGAGAGGACAGAAGAATGGTGTAGACTTCAGAAGGCCCTGAAGGAGTCTGAGAGAAACAAATGCAGTGACTGATTTATTCATTTCATAAACATTTATGAGAACTCTGGAGGGAGAAGGACGAGTCCATATATAAACTGTCTAATGCAATTGGGAAAAGAACAGACTCACCTGTTCTTTCATATCTCTTGTGAAAACGGAAACTGGTACTTATCTTGCCTGTCTGGCCCTCTAAAGAGACAGCCTTCAGCCAAAGCAGAGGACACCACCTCACTTTAGAGGGTTGAAGATGTCATTGGCCCCGTTACTGATTTCTTTGGGTACCTCAAAAAGAAACAGTGCTGGTTTACTTTATTCATGTGATTCATTGTGGCTGCTGCAACTTCTCAGAGGGAAAAATAGTGTACTATAAACCACAGAGCTATGGTTGACAGAAAGACTTCAGGGAACGTTAAAAGAGTAAGAAAAATACAAAATTATGATAAAATTTGGAACAGAATAAAGCATTAGCATTTACTCTATCTACCTTTAGATGTCCTTATGAATTATGATCTTGACAGCACATTTCTTTCTAGATTTAATAGTTCCAATAAAGAGTGCCCTGCTATTAGAATCATTTCATGGAGATTTCAATTCTCCTATTGCCATCAGGTTTTAGTGCCATTAAGTAGAAGAAATGCTATCAAACTAATGGGGAAATCTTAACAATTGAATGGTACTAACCATTTTATAACTTCAGCACTTTACTAACATGATTACTGTCATTGAAAGCATGGTAAATTTAATTGATCATCATCACTGACACTGCTCTGTTTCATTTTCTGTTTTGTTCATTTGGTTTTACGTTGTTCAAGCTTATCAGTGAACAGATCTGTTTGTCTGAATTCTTTTACCTGCTGACATTTCATAAGGGTGAACGTAGGGAAATAGGGAAATTCAAGTCATCCCTGCTTTCACTGAATGTAAAAATTGAGAGGCTTCTCTGGTAAAGATTGGGTTTTGTAATATTTTGTTTTTGAAAATTTCATCCTGAGGTCACAATTGACTTTACAATTTTCCATTTTTTCCAGAGAAAAAAAATGAGAATGTTTCAATTGAAATAGAATCCGTCCCTCCACACTGCCGTTTTTGGCATGAGTTAGAGGCAGATGTTGAGGATATAGATGCAAAAAAAAAAAAATTGGATAGGATTAGGAGAGGTTGAGATCTACGTGTACGGATTTGTGGTTTGTGAAGTTCATTCTAACTGTGGCGGTGCATGTGCAAATTGTAAGAATAGGTGGGCAAACAGAGGATTTCTAATCATCAATATTTAGAACTGAATGTAATCCCCAAGATAACAGGCAGCAGACAGCTACCCATTGTCTATTGTAATATGATGCTGTTAAAGGGTTTCTAAAGAACGACCGTTTTAACTTTTCAACTTCTGATTCCTTCTAAGAGACCTGAGCAGATACTTAAGAATCAGGCCATTCCCTGGTACATATCAATTTTCTAGAGGAGGGACTGTATCTGTACTTAAATATTTCCTCAGATATAAAAGAAAAAGCATGAAAGCACTGAACCAGAATTTCCTGTAGCAGAGAAAGTGCATTATCTTGCTTTATATTTGGATTTCAGCTGAGTTCTGTGCTTCAACAAAATGAGCAATAGATTTATTTTCAATTATTAGGACAATTTAAGAACCAGTATTCATGTTTGCAAGCAGGAGTTAACAATGTACCATTCAGCTCAGCACTACACAGCCATAAAGGTGGTTGATTGATTGCTGCTGCATATTTAGGGAACTCAAGAAAACTGTGCCAGATTGAAGAAGAAGAGGGTAATAGCTGAGATGAACTAGAAAGCAGCTAAATCACTCTATCAGTTTCTTAAAGAACAGATCCAAAAGTCTTGGCTCACAAGGAGGTGTCTCTAACTTGGGAAGCTGTAGTTAAATAAGGCCCTGAATTAAATCCAAACCACACTCTGCTAACACGAAATTTCCATTAAAAGTAATATTCCCACAGCCCTTCATCAGATTAAATTGTAGATAAGTGACACTGTTAAGTAGTTTGGGTTGTGAATTTAGGTTTGATTATAGACAGCGTGGTGGTAAAATTACAACACCATTTCAGGAACAAATGAATGATGTGTGCATTCATTTATTTGTTGTAAAACTTAGGACGAACAATTTGAGACAACTTCTCTTTCAGGTGACTCAGGAAAGAAACCTGTGTTGTAAGCAAGCCATAAGCCAGCTGCATTCTCTGTTGAAATAAAATCCCCACTCCCCCACTGAGACAGAAGATCCCAAATGCATTTCCATCTGGGATGCCCCTTAATTCATTAGTCAGCAGTTTCAAAATTGGGGGTCATATTATAGACTATTTTGGGGATAGATCTCAGAAGAAATAAAATTCTGAAACTTCCTTCTATTTTAAGGAGCATTTCCTCCCAATAATCTACTTAGTTATGCAGCCTTTAAAAATCCATCCTTTTTCCCTAGATATTCAGTAAAAAGACATTTATCTTACATAATTCTAGGTGTGAACTGAGTAAGAGAGAGCAAAAAACTACCAAGCTGAGAGCTCTTCCTTGGTGATAGCTGTAAATGCAAATAATTCTCCTTAAGTAACTTCTCTTGCAGGAGAAGGATGTGACTCCAGATAGCAGGCTGCTGAGGAGAGTGAGGGAAGCTGCACTGCGGACTGAAAACCTCTCTCCTTTTATACATATGAAAACTGCCACCTCTCTCACTGACTTTTTTCTTGCCCTTGCTATCTGCAATACAGTCGTGGTCTCCACAGCTACTGAACCAAGACAAAGGGTAATCTAACTTTGATTAAGTATTCAAGGGAAATTGATTATGCTTGCATTTAATGACATAAAGCGGTGTTCAGTGAAACCTGAGCAATGGTTATTTTGAGCACTCTTCTCTAGTTCTTTTACCTTTTGTGTAGTGTGTACCATCTCACTGCCGATGTACATCCCTACCCAACAAGGCTCTTTATGTTTGATGGATAGCTATGACTACCATGATATCTGCACTTTCCCTTTTAGTTTTAATATTACATTTACTGTAATAAATATGCTGAATGTACTGGGTTTTCTCTTATCTCTCAGGCCATTAACAGAATTACAAGAGCCTTGATTCCATCTCTACTTCAGAGGCAGAGACACAGATCACCATCAAATTTGGATGTCACTTCACAAATGACTCCTCTACTGATTTCCCCTAACACAGTTAAACAGGAAAAAAAAACATTGCAGCTATTTTATTAATGTCATTTAGATGCAAAGAAATATGTTGCGGTTTTGGAAATTATCTTGTAGCTCACATTTGTTTATTTTTATTTATTTACCATGGTAAATTTCTCATGTTTCTCATATTTCTAGGTTACAGTCCCACCACCAATAAAACCCTCAGGAATCACCCTGGAGAAGATTCATCAGATATTTCAGCGGCTGAAACTAGTAAGCCTTAGCCAGTCTTTTTCATCTTCTCAGTCTAGTTCAGACCTAGGAGCTAGCTTCAGTGCAAAGAACACCGAGGAGCATCTTGCTACACTGGATTGCTGTGACAATGATGACGGCTGCTGTGACAGCAGTAGGGGCGCTGGGCTCCAGGACAAGAACAGCACCGATATTGGCAGTGCTTCCTTGGATGAGGTTTTTCAGTCCGTTACTCGTGATACCTTGCCAACAGAATTTTGCTATGAGGCTGAGAGCCCAGATGAGGCAGCGCTTGTCTATGCCGCCCAAGCATACAGTTTTACTTTAGTGTCCCGGACTCCCGAACAGGTGACCGTACGGTTGCCACAGGGCACACTTCTAACTTTTGATATTCTCTACACTTTGGGATTTGACTCGGTAAGGAAAAGGATGTCTGTAGTGGTGAGACACCCTCTGACCAAGGAGATCATTGTCTACACAAAAGGAGCTGACTCTGTTATAATGGACTTGTTGGAAGACCCTGGCAAAGGTAATTAGCCAAAGAGCTATTCCTGTTGTGTCTCCTACACAGAGGCATAAGAAGTTTGCAGTACCCTTTTTTGCATGAAATATTATATCTAGGCATCAGGAGTATAAAAAAAGAACAAGCTCTCCATGGTGTTATCCTTGCAGATCAGAACTGAGGTACTTATTTAACCTGAGGAGTGCTGAGAATATGGAATGGGCTAATTAAAATTCACTGACGATGCTAACCCGTGTGGATTGTGTACTCTGCAGTAATACTGTCATAAGAAGCTGACCATGGTATTTTAGCTTGTCAGCAAGAGTGCTATAACATTAAAAAACAAACAAACAAAAAGCAAGTAATGTAATCTTAAAGGAAACAAGGAGCCTTACTGAGCTTTTGGTTTATGCGACCCACAGCCACTTTGAAGGGAATTGCTGTTACAATGAAGTCCTGTTTTCACTAATGTCCACCCTTAGGTCGTTCAGTCTGAAATGATCTGTGCTTAACATATGGAATCTTTTCCTTGTATTTCACAGCTGACACTAATGCAGAGAGGAGAATGAAAAGAATAAAAGACAAAACACAGAAACATTTGGACTGCTATGCACGTGATGGCCTCCGAACTCTGTGCATAGCTAAGAAGGTAGGAAGGCGTTCTCTAATGTTTGCAGTTTTTATCTGTATATGTCATTAGATTTATTAGAAACATGCAGTAATTATAATGCTTTGTTCCTTGGAAAACAAGACAGATTGAACACATTTTCTGTCCCTCTCTTTGATTGCTCTGTATTCTTTTTCTCCTCTTTTTCTCCAGTGTGTGGCCAGTTTAGGCAGACAGTGGATTCTTCATCAGCCTCAGAGCATTCATTTCTGCTTATTCTGTGGTAACTCTAGCTGACCTTTAGCAGAGATTCCAGGAAAGAAACAGAAAGTCCATAAAAGAGCCAACCTTCTGTTTTGCTTGGCATTCAGCTTTCCAAAATCTGTTCTCAGCCTAGGTCAGTGCATTTTAGCCTGATATGGGAGGTGTCTGTCCAATAAGTGGGTCATAAGCAAACACTTGAGAAATGTAGAGCAATCTTCAGAATCTGTGTGCTCCAGTTCAGACTCCCAGCTGAGAGTTGTGGGAACAGCAGTTTCTGTAGACCATGTTTTTAATTCTTAGCTCCCACAAATGGGAAGGCAAGACTTTTTTTTTACTCATTGCTACCTCTTCCTGCAATCTTAAATTGAAAAAGTTTGTGTTGTTTTGGAGGTAACAGAGTACCATGTCATTCCAGGAGTTGAGTCTTGCAATCTAGAGTGTCGACATCCTTCTCCTCTTATTTAAATTTAAAATGAGTTCTGCTTAAATTGTGTTATGCAGGTCTTGAGTGAGGATGACTTTCAAAAATGGGCCAATTTTCGTCAGGAGGCAGAAGCAGCAATGGACAACAGAGATGAGCTGTTAATGGAGACAGCACAGCATCTGGAGACCAAACTCACCTTGCTGGGTAGCTAAAAATATGAATTGTCATTGCATGAAGTATCACTTGCTCTCCTGTGGTATTCTTGGCAATCAGACAGACAACAGCTTATACTAGTTTATATAAAAAAGGCTTCCTCTGTGGTTTGAAAATCTCAGGGCAGGAGTACACAATCCAGTGATGATGGTGTTTAAACAAGTTCTTACACATTTTGAGTAGCAGTAACTTTGAAAAGGTGTACTGAAACTTTCATGTGCCATGAGCAAAGTATTGAGCAGAATGTTCATCAGCTGTTACTGCAGCTCTGCTGACATGTTAGATAATGAAGTTCCCATAATTTGATAGCATTTGTGTCCTCAGATAAACCTATAAAATGTTATATATTAAGTTTATTTTTGAGCATGAATTCCAAGGGAATTTCTATTCTAGAACTGCATTATAAAAAATGGTAACTGCACAAAGGCATTTTTGCTAGCAAATTCCTGCCATCATTTCACTGTCATGTTTGCTTTCTGAATTTTGTAAAATAGTGGTATTTCATGTTAAATGTTACCTCTCTGGTACTTGTGCATCATCAATCACTGTAGTATCTTTTTCACATTCACATTATTCTGTTAAATTGCAGAGCATTTCAGTGCTTTTTTTCTTCATTTTTCCAAATATTTTGGTCTTTAAGACCTGGCTTTTCAGTTTCACCCCATTCTCATTTTTCTGTGAATAGAATCTTTCCCCATACTTTGTTATGCTGAATTTCTGTGATTGCAAACTAGTGGCATTATGGCTTCTCATAATCTCTGCAATGATTTAAAAAATTAGAGTAATAACATTAAATGCCATAAGCAGAATGACATAAGAAGTAATGTAGGTCTTGTCGGAATCTGTTACCTTTGCTGACTCTGAAGGCTGTGTGCATTCATACTTCATTTCACAAAAACTGTTATTTTAGCTTGAATCAATATCTATAATACACCATGTTCATAACATCTCCAAACTGACCTCTAGTGGAAAAGATAAGAAGAGTATTTTAACATTCAGGTGGTGATTTGGGGCTAGGATGAGTGTGGTATCTGTTTTTAAGTTTGCACATTTTAAAGAAGAAAACTTCCTGTACTTTTGCTTTTCCCTTTGATGAGTGGAGCCTCTAACTTGGCAACAGGATAGCATTCATTTAAATAGCCAAAGTTCATCTTTCCTGGTTGCTTTTATGGGGCTTGATGCAGTACTTTAAAAATGCATATGGTGTAATTCCTCTGCCAGTACATTGTCATTTTGGATTATTAAGAAGAAATGAAATGCATTGTTCTAGCATCAAGTAAAATGAAGAGCCAGAATTTGATTGATGACAGATTTAGGTCTTAATCCAAATGCAGATTTTGTGCCTGTGTGTTTATTTGCTGGACAATATATTGATTCAACTCTTTATAAGCTCAGGATAATGACTGAATCATTTTTCTTTAAGAAAAAGAAAGCAAGATGCTTTACAAATGAGAGAAAATCAGTTCACGTCTCCTTCTCCTGTTTGCCCAGGAGCAACAGGGATTGAAGATCGGCTGCAAGATGGAGTGCCTGACACTATTGCTGCGCTTCGAGAAGCTGGGATACAGATCTGGGTGCTGACAGGAGACAAACAGGAAACAGCGGTTAACATTGCGTATTCCTGTAAGCTCCTGGACCAAAGGGACACCGTCTTCACCATTAACACAGAAAATAAGGTGAGTAGAGAAATAGAGTGGGCTGTCTCTCCATTCCTTCACAGATTGCAGCTTGACACTGTTTTGCTTTAGGCTGCAGTCACCACAAGAAAACATGGCTAAGTCCGTGAAACTGCATTAGGCCATATACTCTCTAGACCACGTGTAACAGGATGAGCTGGAACACAGGGCAGTCATGTATAATTTAGTTCACTTAAAATAAAATGAGTTTCCCAGATAAAAAACTGTCCTTTCTAAAAATGACCTCTCCAGTGAACTTTATAAACACAGTAGTTTTTATAAGACATGCAGTTGTGATTCCTTATACGTGCAGTCCTGATAAATGCAGTGTCCGATTCCTTCATAGCACTGATAGTTGTCTTTTCACATTGCAATGGAAATTTCAGCTGCAGTGGTATTATAAATCCAGGTGATATCTGTAGGAATTTGGGCTTTGCGAAAGTGCTCGCATGAGTCAGTCTGGGAAAAAAAAAATGCAGTTGTAGATTTAATGAAATTCAGAACTTTCTAGTTGCATGTTCCCAAATAAGGTTAGGCTGAATCAGAAATGTATTAGTGAACGGAAGTATCTTTTTGAGTAAGAAACACTTCACCTTTTCACATACCTAAATATAGTTCCTGTGGAGTTGTTGAAGATGCAGTGACTTTATTGACACTCCATCATGGCACGCTTAGTTGTAGATGCACACAGATATTCCCTGAATTTCCATGGGCAACAAGAAGGTCAGGTGGTGGGAAAAGCAAACATGCTCCAAAATGAAAGTAATCACTTGAAGGTCATTACTGGCAATTTCTGTGACTCATGAAAATACAGAGAATAATCAGTTGTGCAATCTATGGCTATTCCTAAAACCACCTGGACAGAGAAGAGAAATAGAGAAACAACAAAGGTAGATGCCATTAAGGACAGTGAGAATTAAAAGCTTTAGAAAAACAGCCCTTGCTTTTGCAGATTTTGAAGCAACGTTAGTAGGGTACCAGGGAAACCATTGCTTTCAGCAAGTGGAATGTCCACCACGGTGCACAGCTTCACATCTCATTCCTCCAGGCATCCTGGCAAGGCAGATGGCTTTGAGAGGCAGACTTAGGGATGAGCAAGTTCAAGCACTGTGGCTCAGCCAGAACCAATTGCAAAGGGGAAGCCAGCCTTTACTGTTTCTAATGTCCAAAAGGCCATCTGTGCTGTCTTCATCCTTATTTTGTTGATAATGCTCTCTTACCACACAGCCCCATGTGCTGTAAGGTGCAGCACAGTGCTGCTCTGTCCTCTTTGTGCAGCGTTCACTTGTGAGCCACGCTCAGCAGCAATGAGAGCTGTCAAGAGAAAAGCCTTTTTGTAGGTAGGAGGTCAAAGGGAGATGGCAGGGCTTCTTTCTGGGCTAGGCAAGTCACTTGTCATGCTTTCCTCCATTTTTCTCCCCATGGAAGATAGATTCCTAATCCAAGCTTGATTTTCTCCATAAAGCTATTGTGAGGATAATTAAATAATGTTAAAATACTGACTGTTTTTCTTATGATAGGCAATTGTATAGAACAGTTAGATGGCCTACTTTCTAGCTTCTTTTGTCTGCAGCTTGTAGCTCTCCAAAAAGGAATAAAATCCTATGCAAATGTCTCTCTCTTTTAATGTCACAGAAATAGGGAAACACACAAAGATGATATGGAATTTGGCACGGAATGCATTCCTTGCTTCAGTGTGTAATTTCATTTGATACGCATATCTGCTTTAACGGAAGGCAGAATGAATATATTTAGGATGGAAATTAGAAGATGGTTTCTGTCAGAGGAGGGATGCTGCAAGCAGCACCACCCCGCCTCCAGGAAACAGTTACGTGTGCCCACCTACAGCTCCCAGCAGGGCCATCAGGCTTGGGCAGGTGCACGCTGCATGCACGTAGGTGCTTTCATGAATATATGTGGTTCAAAATGAAGCCAAGGGCACAAGTTCTGGGAAGCTTTCTGATAGCTGCGGTGGGGGAAAACAAATGATACAGACAAAGGTTTCTCCTTTCACAAAAGCCCATTAATTTTGATAAAGTTAACTCTTAAACTAAATACCCATTGAAGTAAAAAGCATTTGATGGGGGTTAATAGAAGATTATAGCTGAAGTGGTTTCAGGTGGAAAATACTGCAGCACTTCTTTATACCTGTGGGTAATTTTCTGCCAGAAGTTCATCTTTGTTCATGTCCAAGTTCTTCCCTTGAGGATTCTGAATTCAAGAGGTTGGAATATCTTAGCATCTTTTCCTGCTTTTCATTTTGCTGTCTGAATCCATTTTGTGCACTGCATCAAGAAATCCCAGATAATTTTATGTGCCAGATAGTTTTACCCAACCTCTTCTAGTGCTGAAGAATGTGTGGAAGATGTGAGGCTCAACAACAAGAGGAGACAATTGCAAGGGTGGCAGCTGGGGAACCACAGTGACAGTGGGAAAGGACAGTCTTTCCAGCCTTAAGCCCAGCAGCTCATTGATTGGAAATTGCTGGAAATTAGCCATGTTCCATAAGACACAACCCAAGCAGGCAGTTTGGAGGGATTCATTTAAAAATGAAAACCCCAGCAATCCTGGAATTTCCCATACAATTTTTGGTTTGCTCACAGAAAGATGATGTCGCTTCAATATTTCTGGGAGATTTCAGCGTGCAGGCTAGATGCAGCTCTTTATTAGGTGTCAGAGGAACATTTGATTCCAGAACCTCCCACTGAAGTGTAATTTAAATCTTGCAAACATCCTACACATCTACCTTATGCAACATAAAGTGAAAATAATGTTTCAGAACTGAATCATCACTCAATAAAGCTGACAAAAAGGTAGGAAAAGGAGTGATTAGCTCCTCAGGTATTCGTTACTGTGCCACAGAAGGAGGACTTTTAGCACTAACAGGGAGCAAAATAACTTTTAGATCATTGTGGTGTCTTTTTGATGGTGCACCAAATTGGGAGATCTGTAGGGGAGCAGTAAAAGTGCCCCAATCAATCGGTACAGGATGCTGCATCCACTCAGGTTGTGTGCATGTGGAAAGGGGCTCTGATCCAAAATGAGGCAAATTTGGTAACAGGGAAAGGCTTAGCTTGTGTCTCAGGCATGGAACTGTGTAATACAAAGCTTTATTTCTGTCCCTTTGACTCAAACCTGATTTGTGACCTAGAGAAGGCCAAACTGTCAAAGTTACTGATTAATTTTGAACAGCTGAACCTCTTGTTTCTCTGCCATCATTTATTTCTGAGGGAAGCAAGAGCTGGACTATCTCAAATCATTCACATCAGAGCTTGTTTTAAAAAAATCACATTTAACAAAAAAAAAAAAAGAATTTTTTCTTCTTTCTGAGCTCTCAGCATTGCAAAAAGAAATATGTCCTCCTGAAGGGAGCTTATTTTCTGTTTTGAAATAATTTCTTCTTGTAGTTAACTACCTGATAAGATGTGCAGTGTTTTCACTGAAGGATTTGATGTCGTCACTGGAATAATCTCCAATCTGATGAATTAGTGCCTTTCTCAGTCGGTTTTCCCCAACATTCATCTGATAGGCTCCAACCCGCTGGCACGATTATACAAGCACACACTCTGTAAGGTGCTGTGCTGTGAAGGGAGATGGAGATAACTATTTCTAGCAACACTTCTGTTTTCTCACAGGAAACTTGTGAATCGCTCTTGAATTTAACCTTGGAAGAAGTGAGGAAGAATTATGAGGTTGAAAAACCACGAAGGAAACTTTTTGGCTTTATCCCAACATCTTTACCAGCCTCTGAGACACCTGGCCCTGAATTTGGGCTGGTGATCGACGGAAGAACGCTGGACATCATCCTGCAGGGGGGCCTGGAGGAGCGGTTCCTGGAGCTGGCGCAGCTGTGCCGCTCGGTGCTGTGCTGCCGTTCCACCCCGCTGCAGAAGAGCATGGTGGTCAAGCTGGTGCGGAGGCAGCTCAAAGTGATGACCCTGTCCATAGGTACCACTCTTTGGAATCTTACAGCAGAAAGAGGGAAGCGGGTTCTTTCCCTGTGAGTTATGAACACGTATGGAATGTGTACACTGCGTGAGCTACTTCTAACTCCCCCTGGATAGACACAGTGGAAAACAAGTACTGAATAGTCTTTCCTGACCAATAAGCACATGGAAGGTCCTCCTTTAGCTCTCAGTGAGCAAATACAAGCCCCATTTGAACAAGATGAAAGCACTCCATGTTCCGTAACTCCCAGTAGTCCCTTTCAAGCACAGCAGTGCAAACATATGTACACATTCCCCGTGGAATCCACTCACCTAGGGAAGCAAAGCAGTCAGAAATAGTTACTGTTTCGTGTTTTCACAAAGGCCTTTTCCTGTCAGATTTTCCCAGCTGGTGAAAACAGCATTATTCCCAGAGTAGCATTAAACATTGACTCCTTTGCTTTTCACCTTAAAATAATGTGAAATGTGTTGAGTTTCCTGCTCACTGTTGGTAAGTGATCCCACTAAAATCCTTGCAGAATTGATTTTTATGACTTAAAACTAAAAAGTACATCTCTGTGGACCAAACAAGGCATATCAGAGAAGGAAGAGCCTGGTATATTAAATTTCTTGTTTTGCCTCAGATTTCAAAATACGAAGTTTCAGCCTTCCACTCCATTTCATTTGCTTTACCAGGTAACCTAATTCACAGTCTCCACATTGCAGGCAATCATTGCTGTTTCTTTCCATGGAAATTTGGTTGTGTATTCAACATATTGCTGCAAGTTGAAAGGAGCGGAATAACTCCTGAAATTGGCTTGTTACATTGTCAATTGCAATAAAATTTGTCATATAATTCAAAGAGTTCAGTGAAATAGGGTGCTGCAAAGCATGTTGTTGAGCATATGGAGTTCACCAAGCAGAAATGTACAAAACAGTGCAGATGTAGATGGTGTCCGAGTGTCCATGCCACCAGCCAGCTGGTTCTAGTAGCAGACTGAGGAGGATGTTCCAACCAAGATCAGAACCTAGAGGTCATGATTGTTTGATGCCATCAGTTACCCTAATGAAGATGCATGGTACGACTGAATAGCATACATTTAACAGCACAGCTGTGGTTGTAGTTGTTTTTTTTTTTTAGCTATAGCATAGGCACGTTGAGCACCCTTTCTTGTGCCTTTATTGTTCACTTCTGTCTTCCCTTTCTAGGTGATGGTGCAAATGATGTAAGTATGATTCAAGCAGCTGATGTTGGAGTTGGAATATCTGGCCAAGAAGGCATGCAGGTATCCCTTCAGTTCACTTCCTCTTCTCTTTTGTCTAATAGGCCCTTGCTCATTGATAAATTTCCTAGCAGCCTTGTAGTCTGAGTGCCACATTAAAGAAGCAGGTTGGCGTCATTACTGTCATAAAAGAATATGCAGTTCATAATTGCGAGTCTAGATAAAAAAAGAGAGTTTGAGCCAACAATTAGCATGCATGGAGAAATAAGTATTTGCTCATAAGCCTGGAAAATTAGCAGATGCCTGTCCACTTTTAGGTTAGCATCTGGTCTCTGAACAGTCTCTGCTGTAGCATTTTCAGATTTTGCTGATTTTCAGTGTTTTCTGCCTCAGATTGTTTGCCACATATCCCCATTCCTTATTCTCATCAGATGGAGAATTCTGCAGATAAAGAAATTTCTCAATTATTTTTATTACAATGTGCAGTAGTAGAAAACTGTTTCAAAGTCCATATAGAGATTCCATCTCACTGGATAGGAGATAAAGATATACTGTAAAGTAACTTCTGTTCCTTTTAATGAAGGCTGTGATGGCTAGTGACTTCGCAATATCCCGATTTAAGCATCTCAAAAAGCTGCTTCTCGTCCATGGACATTGGTGTTACACTCGCCTGGCAAAGATGGTGATTTACTTTTTCTACAAAAATGTGGTAAGGTGATGAAAATTCTGAAAGCTTTCATCCTAGCAAGTGCTAAGTAAAGGACTGGTTTAGGTTTGCTTTTGAAAACATTACTCTCTTATTTTTTTATGAAACTGCAATTCCTGCCTCTCTACTTTGCAGAAGTTTAGGGTTTGCTATTTCTATCTCAGTAATGAGCTGCATAAAGAATTGAGAAAAATATGGAATCTAAATATCTATTGAAATAGCATTATTCCATGGGGAAAAAGGAACTCAAGGTTTCGTAATTCTATATAGCAGTTCAAGAAACTTTATTAATAATACCCATGAGTCTCAAAATAAAATTTGCATAAGGAGCAGCAGATTATTAGCGCTGGAATACAGAAGATGACTCTGCACTAAGAAACGATTGCCAGTGAAACCTGATTTTTTTGCATTTAATTTGATAGGAACCACTTGCAAGCAATGATGCAGTCATATCTGGCATTTTTATTAAAAATTTAATGTATATGCAAATTAATGGCGCATTGAAGAATAATGTAAAGTGGATAAAACTGACAGCAGTACAGTTTCTGCAAGACTGTGCAAACAAGTCCGTCCAACATGAAATGTACTGTGAGCATGAAAGGCTATTTACTAAGAATTCAAAGCATCCATATTTTATTTTTTTATATATATAATTTTGAATAAGATTATGTCCTGTCAGTGTTAACATTTGTAATGGAAATGGAAAATTTTCTTTTTCCTAACTGGGCACCCTTTCACAGTTCAAAGGAAATTGCAATGTGAAATAGCTTTCCAGACCAGGATGCTGCTGTTCTATTATCTCCTTGGTACCATTAGGGAGCAGGAGGCCTTTGATTCCACACTGACAGCAAGCCTGTAAAAGGATTTTAAAGTCTGGCACTCAGAGCTGTGAACAATTTGTTTAATTATTCTCTGATATTTTCTTTAAGAAACCTAACAGCTTTTATAAAGCTGTATCACAGTGGGTCAGTGTGAAGCAGTCCCTTAAGATA
>PPHD01006069.1:3032-25173 GCA_002909625.1 Bambusicola thoracicus
TTTTTTTTTTTTTTTTCCTGCAGCCTGAAGTGTATGCTGACAGAAATAATTCTTTCTGCTCTTCATGCAGTGTTTTTGCTGGAGGAAATGTCCCACAGAGAAATATAGCAAAAGAAGGTTTTAATAAATAGTTGTTTTTTTGTTTGTTTGTTTTTAGCATTCCTCGCTTGTAAGTAGTGGATAAAATATGCTTGTGAGTGACTGGATTTCATGCTAATGCAATTAAATACTTTCCCAAGAGTCCTTCCTATCTTCAGTGTACGAAGAAATCACTCACTGAAGTTGAACGCAGTTAAGTGATTTCTTGTTGAACATAATGCACTGGGAAAAATGAGTAATAAAACCGACACCAACTTATGCAGGTCAAGGATTTCAGTAGGTGATCAGTTATTTAGACCCTCATTTGGAATATGTAATATCAGTATTGTATGTAGCCCATGTTCTGCAGCAGGTCTTTATTACAACTACAAAGTCAATTGTTCAGAAGTTGTCAGAACTAAGATTATCTGTGAAAACTTTATCTGTTTGTACAGCACAGTTCTTTAATTACACAGTAGCACCATATTTGCTCCTGCTGTGTGTTCTCTGCTTGTGTCAGATGCTGAAGGATTACTTTTGTTCTGTGTTCTCGTTGTGTGGCTTTAGCTGTATGCACCTACTGTGCATTATTAAAACAGATGGTTTTGAGATTTTTCTAGACTACTTATCACTGTACTCTGACTAGTTGGCAAATATTTGTTCATCTTCCTATCACCCCATTTGCTCAAGTGTGTTTTTTTTAAATGGTGATTTTGAGATATTTGCTGACTTTCAAAGTACTTGCATGGTGTTGAATAATATGAGTGCACAGAGGCACTTGGGGTACCGAAGTAATTGCCTGAGAACCTCTTGGTTCTGATAATCATGAATGAGGATCTCAAGTGCACATGCCCAGAAAATAAGGATCACGGTAATGATCTCAGCTTGAGTGACTCAAGCCAAGAGGTAAGGATAAAGGTCTGGAGAATTGTCTTCTGACTTGGTCCTGTGGACATTTCAACGTATGTAGTGAATGAGCAAGATCCTACAAAGAATGTTGTGCCTTCCAGTGAAGCTGGACATGTCGCTGGATCAAATTCATACTTGATCCTGCGTAAAATTCAGATTTAAATAACCACTTCTTCCATCTGTTTTGGGGGGGGGTTGGAAGCTGAGAACAATTAGTGTTTCAAATGGCCCCATTTGAACAGGAGTTGGACCACATGACCTCCAGAGGTCCTTTCCCACCTCAACCATTCTGGGGTTCTGTACAAGCACTCAAAGCAGTCACTGCTGGGTAAGTCAGACTGTGACTTTAAAAGTTGTCGAAGTGCAGGGTAAATGCAAGATAGCTAATGAAGTAACCGTGTGCTGAAAGCTCTAGCTTATCTTGTAATAGTGACTGTGCAGAAGCCACGATAAATGTATTCTTTCTTCACTTCACTTGGCATGGTTTGCTTTATTTTGATTCAAATTTTTGTTTATGTCATTTTCTGTTTGAAAAATCAAGTGGAAATCCATATTCCATTTTGTGGTGTTGTGCCTGCATTCCTTTTTCATTGCATTTGAAAGCTCTGTGTCTCATATGGACATGTCCTACTTGAACTGAAACACCAGCTGGGAGCCATATTAGCTTGCATCTATCTGTTAGCTTGAGTGAAATGAAGAAAAGTGCCAGGTGTTCTCACTGATTTCTGCTGAAAGCAGCAGGTTGGTAATCTATAGGAATCTTGTTTTCTCATATGGACTTAAGTGGAAAATATGTGCTACTTGTCTGCACACTCCTTTACTTTACCCTGAGTTTCAGTACTCGCTCATCCCGCACTCTCTGTTCTGTCCCTGTTCTGCCTTGTCTACACACTGTCTCTCCCTTTCTCTGGTTGTCCTCTGACTTTTATTTCTCTGTATGCTGCCATCCTAGCTTCCACTGTGGCTTGTAACCCCTCAAGCACTCTCCCCTTTTCTGCATTCCTCATTGCTTTTTCTCTTCTGTGACTCTGTTCCAGAGTAATTGCTGCGGTAAATCTGGGTTACCTGTCTTTGAGTCCTGGATCCCTGTCATTCACAGTGCATCTCTGAGCCCAGGTGCCTATCTTCTGTCCTTTAAGAACTGACAGTCGCAAGAGTATTTTCCAAAATTTTACTCCTCCTTCTCACACAGACGTGCTCTTAACTTTTCTTTTGTTCATGTAAGGCCATTGTGTAATTATATGCTGTCACTACATAATGACATACCTAGAGTTAGTCTGACCCAAAGAAGTGATTTCGAAAGCTTGTAACCAGACCAAATTTAAAGGGTTTTCACAGAGAAGGCAAAATGTGTACTTCTGTTTTAAAATCCTAAGTATTTTCAGGTTTCAAGTTTTGACTCAAATACAGGATTGTTTTTTTTTTTCAAGAAGATTACTGAGGGGTTATAGAAGATGTTACTTAAGCCCATGTTTTGAGAAATGGGGGAACTGATTACACTGAAAATTTGCCAAGAATTTGCCAAGAACTTATGATAAAGTACAGATATTTAAGTGAAAGCTATGTCTGCAATTCAGCAAAACAGAAAAACTAATAAAAAGCAGCTGATAATAAAACAGTGACAGTTTTACTAGTACATTGTGCTGTTAGTCCCAGTCACGGTATTTGTGTACAAAAAGGTAACAGATGCTCTCACATGCTTGCCTATGTTGTAGAATTGTTTTCTGTAAGCACTGATGTGTTTTTGGTTTACTCAGTTTCCTCCTATTGAATACTGAAAGTGAAGTGAAGGCAAGATATGACTGGCTCCATCAAGATATGAGCAGCATGTTACAGTCTTTTTCCATGACAGTCTGGCTTTAATAAGATAATATCTCATTATTTTTAACCTCCGTGTGTACTTGTGTCTGAAGAACATCAGGAATGATACACAACCCATAAATTTGTATCTAGGACATAACGAAGGAGACATTCATTTCACATGGCAGCAGTCTTCTGTATATCTGTGACTATATTATTTTGTAATGCTTTTCAGAGCTTATTTGATCAGTCTTTCCAGCTCATTGTTACAGTTCAATAGGCAAAGTGGCTTCAGCCTCTTTAGAAACACTAAAGGTGCCTCTGTTGTTATACACACTCTTTTCCTGTATATCTGGTTTAAATAATATACTGCACTTTCAAGTAGGAGCAGTAAGTAGAAATTTCACAAATAAAAAGTGCTTGGATAGAAGTTCAGCCCACTCATGTGTCAGACTGAATTTCAGCCTGAGGAGGTAGATGTGCCTCGTGTTCCAAGCAGTCCTTCAGCAAAGCAGCCTACAGTTGAGGGGTTAGCAAATTTTTTATTGCAAGGATTTGAGGCACTTCCTTAATGACAAACTGTCATTTTTCTTGTGACTTAATGAAAACTACAGTAAAGGACAATTGTTAAATCTAGCAGAGACTGTCATGGGGTTGGAGTTGGCCGTAAAGTAGGTAATTCACCTAAGCCTACATAATCACCAGTTGGAATTTGCTTGCTTTTTCTGCTCTTCCTGTAGCTCACGGACCTTTGAAATTTGTTAAGAAATTTCTTCCTAGAAATCTTTCAAAGCTGAACTGCAATCTGTATATCTTCATTGCATTGTGCTCTCTAAGATCAGAGCAGAAGCTAGCTAATTCTGTGCATTTACTGGTGTGCAGCTCTGAAGTCAATTACCTGAGATTACAAATAATGGTCGCTTTGCAGAATGTATCCTGCAGTGAGAACATGGGGA
This sequence comes from Bambusicola thoracicus, assembly GCA_002909625.1. Lineage (NCBI taxonomy): Eukaryota > Metazoa > Chordata > Aves > Galliformes > Phasianidae > Bambusicola > Bambusicola thoracicus. Next base: position 6,776 of record PPHD01006069.1, read on the forward strand.
GTCTGTGGCCACTGTGGTCTTACCAGGGATGTACAGTTCCACTGAATTGAAGTGTGTCATAGAGGGGTTGTAGGAAAATGAGTCTGTGTGCTCTTAGTACATTATTTCAAATGGGTGAACTTGAAAATAGCGAAGTGTAGATTGGGGGATTGCGCTTCTGAGAAGGAAAGTTCTGCACATTTATTAATGTGGAACCAACGCAGAGTGGTGAATTCCTATTCCTGTGCTATAGTTCTGGGTACGTTTTATTTCATGCAAAGTGTCCCCCTGTGTTGGACGTGGATGAGAAGCATAAGCAGCATTGTCTTTGGGGGCCAAATGAGAAAAAAAAATAGATAATAAAACCTATAAAAGATGTGTAGATGAAAACATAAATTGCTGGGAAAGGAAGCAGAACTTCTGTGGTTTGTGCAGTCAGTAAGGCACTTTTGGGTATATTTGTTCTGAAGACACGATAAGGAAAAAAGCTGTGAAAGTTTTCTCACTAAAAACATCTTTCCAGGAGAGCTCAGAATTAAGAGACTGAACCCAACTGTTTATGAGAAGAAGTTGGCACTTTGTCAGAGAGTGTCTTTGTGTCTGCAGAATGTGACAAGCCACAGAATTTTGCAGATATGTTGTTTGGCTCTGAAATAGAGCAAATCACTTGCTTTCCCAAATTTGTGATACTGACTACAACCTGCATGATTTAGTATCTCAGAAATAAAACAGGGTAGCCAAGGTGTTATGGTAACGATATGAAATAGGTACAAACTGCCACAACGTGCTGTCTTGAAGATTACAACTCTCCCAATGACAAATATTAGGAGAGTAATGGTGACATTAGTGAAAAAGGAGAACACGTGTGAGGAGCAGCGTGCAAGCTGCTGAGATGGTGAGCACTGGTACATGGCAGCCCCAGAGGGTACCGCAATTACTATACACTGTGCAAAGAGGCATTGTCACAGTCACAGTTTTGGAGGGATGGTGGGAGTAGGCTTGGGGCCTTTGCATACAGAATGTAATCTTTGAGAGCATCAGCAGCAGTTGTACATTATGGTAAATTTGAGCAGCATGAGAGCTGAGATGTTTCGTTACTGCTGAGAAGAGTTGCAACACTGCTGCAACACCAGACAATTTTGAAATCATGAGAGATTCTTTTATCTAGGGCCACTGTGGAGACTTATGATTTTTCACAAAGTGAGAACAAGATGATAACCAGGAACTGCAAGAATGAACAAATTGTGATAGGATGATCCAAGCCCCGCAATTAGCATTCAGGCTCGGTGTGCTCCCCTTGTCTGAAGGTACCATTTTTGATAGAGCTGCTAGTGAGATGTTCTTCCTGTGTGAAGCCTGGGAGTTGATAGCTGTAGTTACTTTTGTTGATTGCGACAAGCAACTTTGAAATGTGACATTATGAGCATGGAATAGCCTTTTTCAGAGGACTGTTTGGATCCTGTGTGCACTCCAAACCTTCCAGATATAAGTCAGTCACTGCTGATCTGGCTATGTTAGTGGAGTGCCAGGCTTGCGCTGATGCTGTAAACCCTACAGGGAGCAAGGCACTGATTTACTGATGCTGCTCAGGTTTTGGGTAGGAGTTGGCTGCTGTCCAGCTGAATTGGCTTGCTTTATGGAGGGAGCATACTTTAGAACCCAGCTCCTCTGGGAACAGCAAAAAGCTCCTTGACCACCACAAGCAATAAGGCAGAGTGCCAGGAGTTCATAATAGATGAGAACATCTCCTTGTTGGAGGAGAAATCTGTAATGGTTATTCAGGCAAATACAATGTGTTTCCTTTAGGTATGCAAATATGGTTATTAGCCCTTGATGAATAAGTGCTGAGCGCCGTTACTTTTTAGTGGCTCAAGTCATGAACTTCTGTACGAGTCACACAAGTGATCATCTTGGTCGTCATTAATTATTGAAGTATGACACTAATTCCTCTGCCCTGTTTTTTATTGCTAGAATTTGCTGTAAGAGAACGTGCAAACACATGTGACAGAAAAAGCACCTGTCCACTCAAATGCATACGATATTTTGACCACAGTGTTTTAAAAAAGCATTTTAGCATCGTGTGCTATTGTGCTTCCTCAAAACTCTTTGGGGAAATGAATTAAAAATGCTGCCATCTGTTTATCTTACATAGAATACAGAGAGTGAAAAAAGAAAGTCAGCAGCATTGAAGTAGCATTATATAATTTTGTTTTTAAAAGTATGTGCTAAGGATAAGTGAGTACTGGTATGTTTTGACATTTGATTTATTGTAATTTTCTTCACTATTTTTTTGTCCTTTTATCTTAAAAGAAAGCATCTTTGTGTGAGATTTGTGGGTGATAACCACTGGACTGAGTTGGCATTCCAAGGGAGAATGTTTTGTTCTAGAATTAACATCAGGCACAGCAGCACTTTGTGTCTCATGGAGCTCCAGCAGCAGCTGCTTTGGTAGCTTCAAAGTTGAAGTCAAATTTGCCTCAGAGTGATGCTGATGAATTCCCTGGACTCTGCTTTTCATTCTCTTGAATGTGACTTTCTGGGTTTTGTCTTTGAATAAGTGGAGTTCATCCAAAGTTCCATCCCCTTCAAGCAAAAAGTTGCCCAACTGAGTAGGTGTGTTCGTCATTTGTTCTCGAAGGGACTGTTTCTGAAAAAAAGCACCCTGTGCTCTGTGGAAAAGGAAACAACTTTCCTATTTCAGACAGGTCTATTTTCCTTTTTCTGTTTATTTTTTCTTTTTTTTTCTTTTTCTTTTTCTGTTTTTTTCTTCATTATGGCAAGGTAACATTTCCACAAAGACTGGTGATCCTATCAGTAATAGAATCACAGTACTGATAGGCGAGCCCAAGGGTTAATTCTGCTAGTATCCACAGCTGCACTTGGTTTGTTGCAGTGTAAATTGATAGTGCAATTGCTTTTTGCTTCCACAGTGTAAAATTAGCTTAATTAAGAAGATTTTACTTTCTCTGCCTTATTATTTACTATATTTCACTTGGACCAGGGGAGAAGTCAGCAATCTCAACCTGCAAGTGATACTTTGTAGTTCTTGTAATATATAGCCGATATTGAATAGTGAGACCGTAAAAGGAGAGAATTGGATATTAGAGAAGATAAATAAGAGGGGGAGGGGACTGAAGAGGAAAGAATATTTGCAAAGACCTCAGGGTAAGCCACTTTCCATGTACTGTTTAAGCTTTAATGACCCATATACAGATTTTAGTAACATAGTAATGGCCAACCAGAGGATTTAGAGGCCTCAGGTGATGGGCTGAACAGCAAAAGCTGACAGAGGTCATAAATACTATCATGGTTTGACAGAGGCTCTGCCAGGACATAGATCTTTTGTGTTCCCAATCTCTCTGCATGTGTGGCTATTTGTCAATAGAACTGGGAAAAGCTCAATTATTGCAAGTGATAGAAATATTTCTGATAGAAGTATTCTTTTGGAATAATTGTTCTAATTGTCTGTTGTTTGTGTCCTTATTTCTTTCAATAGCATTTTTTCACTGTTGTCCTTTGAAAATTTACTCCAAGAAAATCTCCTGTGAAAAATTGTACATGGCTTTTCCTTTCAGAAGAAAAAAAACTTATACTCTATTTGTGCAATGCTAATGGGGACTAGAGATGCATTGATCAAGTGCTTAATAAATGGAATTGTAATAGCAAATTTACAGCTCAGTAGCATCATATTTAGGGCACAGGGAAAGTTCCTCTATTCTGACTCTCTGTGGCATGAGCTGTTTTGCACAAGCTGAATCAGCTCACTAGAGGCATTGCATCTCACCTCCTCAATCAAGCTGGAGTGCTGCCACATTCTTGGTCATAGGGCTTACTCGTACATTCAGAAACCTGGCAGCAGGTTATCTGTGGACTTGCTTTGAAGCTGCTGTATGCTTTTTTCTCCTTTACTAAGATCTGGAGTTTTGTTGCTGATCGTGCTTGTAGGACAGCATTGCTGTGTTGCTATTGTGTTTCTTCCTTGAATGACATCAGCTTGTTGAATTTCTTAAAGACCACTATGAGTTGTGATTTGGACTTACCCTAATACAGAGCCAGATAACCCCCAGAGTTACCTCAGTCTGGTGGAGATCCTTCGATAGGATAGCAAACGGTAATTGTGTTGTGGGAGTTTCTTAACTTCCATTTTACACAGCAGTGGAGAGGGATGCATGCTGTCTTAGAGGTTGACAGTGTCATTTGGTGGTTTGTTATTTTCTTTGACAGGAGAAGAATGAGAGAAGAAAGTTCCCTGTTATTCACTACTGAACTATGCCACTCATTTGCATGGCTTTGTATCTATTATTTACTTTGTTGTAGTGACTGATAGTCCTGTTCAGATGAATGCGTGAGGTGACAAAACAGCATGACTTTGGTAACAACACATGGCTTGTCAGCACATATTGCTAAAATATGCCATACTTGTGGAATATTTAATATGTATTATGGTATAAACATAAAATATGCATTCTGAAGGAAAATAAATTTAGTGAGGGAGATCACCTAGAAGTTCGCCAAATCTTTATTTGTCACTAGTCTGAAAACATGAACTGGTTCCATTAAAGAAAAAATATACGATGACAACACCATTTTTCTATTCTCATGAGCTAATGCAAAAGGTGCCATCAAATCTATATTCTTAGTGTAAGATAAAGGACAATTACTGCTTAAAATACCATTCATATGATAGATTTAGGATTTGGTTGGAAATTTGCTCTGTTGTGTTGGAACATTTAAGAAAAAAAACACACAAAGCCCTCCCATACTCAGACAAAAATGTGCTCTTTTGAGCTTTGAAGCAAACTTGGTGTTTGATCAGGATCACAGAATCATAGGGGCTGGAAAGGACCTCTGGACATCAAGTCCAACCCACTGCTAAACCAGGTTCCCTACAGCAGGTCTAACAGAAAAGCATCCAGGTGGATTTTCAATGTCTCCAGAGAAGATAATTTCACAACCTTTCCGGGCAGCCTGTTCCAGTGTTCTGTCACCCACAAAGTAAAGATTTTTTTCCTTATGTTTAGATGGAAATTCCTACAGTCCAGTTTTTGCCTCTTGCCCCTTATCCTGTCGCTGGGCACCACCAAAAATAGCGTAGCCCTATGCACTTGGCTCCTGCCAAGATATTTATAAGCATTGATAAGATCACCCTTCAATCTCTTCTTTTCCAGGCTGAACCGTTCCAGTTTGCTCAGCCTGCCCTCATAAGGGAGATGCTCCAGGCCGCTCATCATCTTTGTGGCCCTCCACTGGACTCTCTCTAGACATTCCCAGTCTACTCTCTCTAGAAGTTCCCTGATTCTCTCTAGAAATTACTCTCTAGCAGTTAATGATTGATTCACGTATAGGAGGCTGCTAAGCCTCCTTTAGCTATCACACTGCTGCATCACACTGGATAGGAGCATGTGGTCTTCAATTGCACTGAATAGAGATCCATAGACTTAAAGGATGCTGAAGTACAACTCTTGGTTATCAGGTTATGTAGTTCAAGATGTCAAATAATCATCCAAGTAACTAAAAAAATAGGCCAGTCAACGTGAAATATTTTGATCCTTTTTTAAGACATGTGTGTTTTCCTTTTCAGCTTCTCTTCTGAAAGGACTGAAACATGCAAACATTGTGCTGCTTCATGACATCATTCACACCAAGGAGACTTTAACACTCGTTTTTGAATATGTGGTGAGTAGAGTTATTAATATTCTTGATACGTTTCAGAATGCATTGACTACTATGGAAAAACTATTTGCTGTCAGTGATCTGTGAACTGGGCCAAAATAACCCTGTACTTTCTTTAGGAGAGTGGAGATTAAAGGAGACGATGCTTTATAATGGAGTGAGCTAAAGCAGAGGGCTGGGTGGGCTAGACCACAGTCAGAGCTGGAGATTTGGCTTATAGGGCTCTGGAAGGACTTTCCAAACTGGTTCATTATTTTGCTTCTTAGTTATGCTTGTAACTAGGAATGTCAGAGCTTGACTAATGTAAGGCAGATAATTTTAAAGTAGATGAGGATAGCGTAGGTAAGAAGAAAAACAAAATTAAAATTCTTAATAGGTAGTTCCTTCATCAGAAGAGTGTGACAAATCTAAATGGCTTTTGTTATGACTGGCTTCTGTGTAGTGTCTTGTTATAAACAATGTCAGTTAAAAAAACAAAATCTGACACACAATTCAGAATTTCAGATTATTGTTATTTTTGCCACGGCTAATGGTTCAGCTACTAATTAAAACCTCGGTTTTCACAGTATACAGTGCAATGATCTAATTGTGTTCAGAGTATTACTTTCCAAAGTCTTGGGCTTGAACTCCTAATTAATCGTTTCACTTTCCCTGAGACAAACATATGGTATTTATGTAGAAGTACTTCAGCATTTGGCTTTGGAATTATGCAATGTTCTATCACAATTAACCTCCCAGTTTTCACAGAAGGGTCCAAGAACATGTAATTTAAAAGAAACAAATGAGTTTAGAGAAGGTTGAATTTTCAGCATAATATCTGTTATTGTGTTGCAGTCAGTAAGGCTTTGCATTTATAACATACAGTGATTACTCATTTAGTTTTAGAAATGGGAAATTGCCTACTTACTATGTCCCTACTTAAGGCAGATGAGATTTTTTGTGTGTGTTTCTTGAGAGCATGCCTTAATCATTATGTGATAGTCCACGACTTCTTGTCTGAAGCTTTTTATCCTGTCTATTTGCACAGAAATGCTACATTTTAATAATGAGGGTATTCAGCAACAGGAGCCTACTGAGCACTTGCATGCATTACACGTTTTTTCCTTGTGTATGAGAATATTGATGCAAATCTAACATTTTTCTTAAAACATGCAATTCCTCTGTCCCTAACTTCTAAGTAGTATTAGAATAGGAAAAGCTTTGGTATCTTATTTCATTTAACAGTCATTGTAGCATTACTTGCAGACATGAAAGCAAGTTCATGCAGTTCTTTTTATCTTTGGCTGTATTTAGCTGTTTTAGTCATAAGTGCTTGAGAAATGAGATATATAGAATATATTTATCCCTAAAATAGATGTTTTTGCATATCACACTAATATGAAATTTCTGGGTTTTTCATGCAGTAGTAGTGTTTATAAACTCTAGCTCTCAACCACGTGTTATATCAGATTGCCACCCTTATTAAGCATGGGCACAGACTGAGCCTCATGCAGCAGTTGTTTCTTTTGAATTCACTTAGATATTTACTTTTAAACAGAGTGCTCTTGTGATTAAAAATTCTGGTGCTACACTTTTTTATCCCCCTTGTGTTTGGTAGAAATCAAAACTGTGACTGGATCTTGTTTGATAACAGTTTCAAGCAACTGATTCAAGTAGTATTTTATTACTATTCTATTTTGGTTGACGGACAGAGTCTGGAAATGTGGTGCTGAGGAAGAAGGGGAAGGATGTTTTGTTCTCTGTGACCAGCCTGTGGAATATATATTAATGATGTTGTATCTTACTCCTACTCTTTGGGATCACAGAACTGCTTTAAAAAGACTGTTTTCATTATTGTGTAATACGAAGTTATGGATAGGTAATGCTCTCTGATAATGCTTAATGCTTGAGGATATCCTAAACTGTGTGCATGATACAGTTCTAATTGCATGATCACTAAGACTTTTTTTCTTTTTTTTCATTCAGTTCACAATATGAATGTGCAGAGACAAGAATTAAGGTTGCCTATTTAAATCTACCAATTTTGGCTGGATAATTATGCAATCTAGCTATATAATTGATGTCATTGAGCTCTGTGTCTGCACTGCTTTTTAAAACACCTGTAGAGGGCTTAACTCAATATTAAGTGTGATTTCTACCAGAATCAATAGAAATACTTATGCAATTAAAGCTACAGAGTGGTGGACATTTTCAAAGGGGCTGAGGCTGAACAAACCTTGGGGGGCTTGAGTTTGATTTACTTTGTAAAGGAGCATCATGGAATTCACACTATTGCCATTAATTACTATTGGCCATTTCCAATGTAATAAAAATCTTTTGAATTAGATTTCATAATTAAGTTTGGGATGAACGGTTACTAATCCAGCAAATGGAAACTTTGGGTTGCTAGTTTGGTAATGGTTCCATTGGGGAATTAATACTGATGAAATGTCTGATGTTATCGAAGGTGTTCAGTTTTAGCCGGAAAGAGTAGAATGAAATTTAATTTCACGTAGCACTTTTCAGAGCAAAATGCATTACAATAATAAGTTAAAAGCTGCAAGCAGAATATCCTCCAAAAGGAAACATGGCAGTCATTAAATTCCCTGAGTACCTCAACCTAGAATTTTTCTTTTATGAGGAAGTTTGTTAGACAAGTAAACATGACAGAAGTTTCTAACCTTGGTAGTAACAGGAAGCAAGACAAATCAATCTTTAAAAATATATGTGACAGTTGTACGGCAGGCGAATTTCACGGTCCATACAGTAAACATTTTGCTATTTTAAGGAAAGCTAGATATTTCTGTGGAAGAAGAGAAAGGAGGCTCGCTCCTTTCCAACGAAAGAACTTAATTGAAAATAATTTAGTACATGCAGTAGGGTATAATTTTTTTCTATGCTTTGGTAACTCTTACATGAGCTCTATGTAATTACTGTTGGTCATTCAAGCACACTGAAAAGGAAGCTGGAAGGAACTGTTGCTTATGATGCGTGGAGTTGTAAGGATGAGCTATTCAAAACTTGAAGGATTGGTATTGTCTTTCATGTATGAATGGAAGAGAAAATGTTTTGGTTTTTTTCTTGCTGTTATGTGTGGGTTTTTTTTTTGTTTGTTTGTTTTTGTGGAGGTAATTTTACTGATGTGTGCTAAATACAACCTGAAAAGAAAAGTGAAATTTTGATATGTTTTGAATATGGTGTTTAAAATTGCAATGGCTTCCAAATGAAAAAGGTGAGTTCAGCTTCACAATTTGATGAAGACTGTTCACACAAGTTTAGTTCCCCTTCTCCCCAGGTTATAGGGCAAGTGGCACTGATGTGGTCAACGTTGCCAAAGGAAAATAAGAATTTTACAGACAGAATCTCACACATTTTTACAGACATCTTTGAAGATGAGTTCTCATCTCTTTCTTCTAAGACTGTCAGTGGCTGATACCATCTGATTCCTGACTTTTTTATTTAAAAAAAATTGTATTTAGAAGCACTCAATTCTTGAAAGGCAGTTCACAACAATGCATATTGCAACTGGCTTGTTAGAATGATAATGCGGTCCTTAATATTATGTGTAATTATGTAAGTATATTATTATCCATAAATGAATTGGTAACTTATCCTATTCCTGGCTTATAACAGTGAGCTTCTATAGCAATACTTTACATTATGTTTCCAATATTTATGAACTGGATTTTAAATGAGAACAAATACATTTATAATTGGAAATATGAGTAATGAGGAATATTATTTCTGCCTCAACAGTAAAAAAAGCTCCGAGTAATCTAATAGTGTAATTTAGAACCAAACATTCTCAATTACCTTGCCTATTTTAATCTTTCTGTATGCTTTTCCTTCTTAAAGATTATATTAAAGAAGAAAACTTAATTTTCATTGCTTGATTACCACATCTAAAATAACTTGTTATGTGAGTTGGCTTAATGAAGTAAACAAACTACATTTTCTTCTTATTTCCTGTAAGAAAAGATGCAAGTTTTTCATTTTAGTGCTGATTGAAAAATCAGCTGTACACTATTTATTGCAATTAAGCATCACAGGGTTCAAGTTCTGACATCCGTGATTTTGGTTTTGACATAAGATGTCTTAGAAAAGTGTCATGCAAGAAAATTGTCCACACTCACTACCTAAAAGGATAAAAAAAAAAGTGCAATGAAAATTTTGAATTTTTTTTCTGCTGATAAAGTGAATCAGAGCACATTATTGCTCTTCTGTTTATTAGTGAAAACATACTGAATCTACAGGTAGGATGGAATTGGTGGTATGTAAAAACAGTGTTGCCTTTGTAGAAGAGAGAGCACGGAAAGCCTGTAGAGTCTCAAAGCTGCTTTTATTTCAGCTTAGCTACCTTATTTTGATGTGAGTGAAATGTTGGGCCATTTTCTTCCCTTTTGAGGTCAAGGTGTGTGTCAAACCAGGGGGTTCTTACAGTGAGCTACCTTTGTCCAGCTCAGGGAAGGAGCAGAGTTTTTGAGGGCTCCCAGGCATGACAACAATGAATTTGATAGTTTCCACTTTCCTTGACCATTTCCCGTTTTTTTAAACCCCTGCTTCATTACCCAGATTTGCCCCAAGTTGGACTATTTAAATTGTAGTCAATAATACAACAGAATAAGGGAGCAGAGAGAAAGGAAATCCTGTTAAGAACAGGCTGAAGGGGAATACTGCTCTTGGGAAAGCTTTGTTTTTCAATTTTTAATGAGCAAATTGGAGATGGGAGTTGCTAATGTCCAAGTGTAGGTTGGAAATGCAAAGTCAGCCTCAGGAGACAGGGATTCAGAAGGGATTTCAGAAGGAAATTGCTTGCTGCTTTGGTGTCTGGTAGAGACTGCCAGATTCTGGAATCAGCAGGGAAGAAGGAATGGAAAAATCTATTTTTAAAGCTCAGCTACTCCTGCTAGCTGAAGGAGGCCTGGTGTGAGGCCGACACAGGCCTAGCATGTGGAGAAATGTTACTCAGTTTGACTCTGAAGGTCTCAGAAAGCATACGCAGACTTCATCTGAAGATTGATCAAGACTGTCAGTCTAACAAACTGGGAGGCTTTGTCTATGAGTATCTATTCTCTGTACCATTCACCAATGTTTTTTTATAACCTTATCAAATGTTTAGTTTTGCAATGTGCTTTCCAATGCTCTGTTATTAGTATCTATAATTAAGTAGTAAGAAGTGTATTCAATATAGATTGTTAAAAAACCTGAAACAACTATAAAAATCAGAGCATAAGAAATACCAAAGTTGAGCAGGCGAATGAAATGGTAGAAACAAGGAAGATATTCTACGTGGAAAACAAGGAAGATATTCTATGTAACGCTCTACTCAGTTACAGGTAAGGCCACCAGCCTTGTATACACAAGCAAAGCATAAATCAACTGGTGGATGCCCCATCTCTGGAGACTTTCAAGATGAGGCTGGATCAGGCCTTAGGCAACCTGATCTAGCTATGGATGTCCCTGTTTATCGCCGGGGAGTTGGTCTAGACAACCTTTAAAGCTCCCTTCCAACTCTAAGGATTCTATGATCTTATAAATAACTGGAAAGCTGAGGGGGAAAGAGCAACCATTCAGAATGAACGACTTGTGAGGAAAAGTATGGCTGTTTAGGGGGAGGGAAAAAAAAAAAAGAATGAGATAGTTGAAAATCATTGAATAAATCATAACGACAGTGACCTATTTCCATATCAATGGTAGAGAGAATTAAAAAAAAAAAGACATGATTGTAGTAAGGAAGAGTGAGATTAAACTATAAAACTCTTTAATGATAAGGATAATAAAGCACTGAAAAAGATACTGTGGAGTGACGGTTACTCTACTACTGTCATTTTTAGTTCCAGGGTTTTTTTAATTGGTAATTTCTATGTAGGTTGCTCTGAACGTAATGCCTCCTATTTGTTTCCATAGAAACTACTACGTTTACAAAGAGCACAACAACACTATTTGATAGAGCAAGTTCTCAGCTACAAAACACTGCTTTTCAACACAGTCAATGCCATTAGCTATGTATTTTTTCTGGCAATGAATAAGAGCTGCACCAGGAGAGGCGACCAACTATCACTGTTGTCACTACTGAAATGCTCCACTCACTACTTCACTGTGGTCACATCCACTGTTAGTTCTCCAGAAATGTTCACAATCAACATTCATCAGCGTTGATGAATGTCAATAGGTGCAATTTTTTCCATGTTGAGGAATTCAATTATGCCTTTGCTTCATGTGCACTTCCATGACAGATACCATTTATTGCCCCTCTGCTGCCATCTGTCACTCTGAAACAAAATGCAATGTAATACTGGTGGGAAGGTTCAGCCTCTACTACCATACCACCAACACCCATCTCTGACATCATGGGACAACATCATAAAATTGGAGGCATTACTTGAAGAGCAGCAACAGATTTCTGTTCAACTCTATCAAAAGTAATATTCCTCATCTTTTAATTTCAGTAATAAACTGGCTTTGTCCTGTTCCCTCTGAGGTGAAACCTTGACAGTGTCTTTACTTAGAGACTGTCCAATCTAGTTAACTATTTTCTCTTGCTCTTTAATAATGTGTGTTGTAACTGCTGTTTAATTTTTCTAACAATGAAATTTTCTGATTTACTTGGTGCAGATTAGGGGGAGAAGACAAAAACAGTTGGAGAGTGATGACTGTAAATCTTAAAAATAGATTTTCCCTTCTCAGTTAGCATTAGGCATCTTCATACTATTTTAGTACTATTGGTAGAAAATAAAGATCTAAGACATCGTTAGGAACAGCAAATTGGGGTGAACATTTCTGGCAAAGTAATTATATTTTTAAAAAACCCTGGAATCAGAATAAAGATATTAATAATTGCAGTTATCTTTATAAAATGACCATAGATTTATGATATTAAAAACAAATTAAAAATTAAGGAACTGTGAATAGATGCAGTCAAGAATCTAGCTTGAATAATAATTTTTTATTAATTCTGGGATTATATACGGACAGTTGTGATTAGGAGGCATGGCTGAAAATAAGCCACTCAGCCAATGTGGAGAGAGGTCTGCCAGAGGATGCTGAAGCTTTTAGTGAAAGTGTTTGCACTGTTCTTTCCTGCTGTGAAGATAGCAATTTGTTTGTAGCACAGCACACTGCCATAGCAGACTTATCCTGTGCTAGTGTGTCCAGCCTACTATTGTGACCACACTTGTGTTTGTACCTGGTGCTCCACTGTGGCTGTCTGTGCCTCATCAGCCTCTCTGCTGTGTGTAGTCTGCTTACATGGTCCTTGTCTCCATCAGCTAGGGGCTGTCTGCCATACTCCAAGGAGAAACTTTTTTTATCTTCAAATGCGATGATGATGACTATTGTTGTATTTGTGGATTTAGTTGATATAGGGAGTATAAGTCAGTGCTGTGTGAAACCTAATGATTAAGCAAATTAAAGAAAGGGGGCACACACTTAACTGTGTGTGCACAGGTATTGTAGGTTGCTCAGTTTGTAAAACTTGTCCCAACGAGCTGATTTTGATGAATGTAATGCCATCACATTTTAAACAAGGTGATGATCTGCTGCAGCATTTTGGTCACAGTAAACAGAAATTCTTACTGATTTTTGAGATGTGATTTTTTTTTTCCTTAAAATAATCGTTTTAAGTGTATACTCTCTTCAACCTGCTTCACATGGAAAGCAAGGTTGATACAGTTATTAAGGTGGACAGAGAATAAGGAAGAGGCATCTGAAGAAAACTGAGTTTTGCTGAAGCCCTTGTAGTTTGCTCACTGACTCTTTGCAAGCGGTGTGTCCTACCCATCTGAGTCTCAGACCAGGTTGTTCTCTGTGCAATGAGCAGAGACTTGGTATCAGTAAATATATATTGTCTAATACCACTCACACAACTGTGCATTCCTTTTTTTTTTTCTCTGGGATTTTCAGGTAGGTTTGTTTATGTATCATGTACTCCCACACCTCCCTACCTCCTTTTCTATATAGTAATGTTTGTATGTTTTCATATATTTGCCTTTATTGGCCACGTGAGAGAGATCCAAGTCACTGGAAACATCTGTTAGCAAAATTGTTTTCATTGAAGATGCCTTGTTTTTGTTGTTCTCTTTTTTATATTTTTTCTTGAATCCCTAATATAAGTCCTTCTCCTGCTACTTAAGCCAGCTGCTGCTATTGCCTTCTGCTGTTTTTCTGGAAGTTACTCAGAGATGGCTTTTAGGGCACGCTATGTGAGCATGGCTAATGCTCAGTGTTCTCATATGGGGAAAAGCCTGAATTGTAGAAAGCCATAGAGATACATGGAAATGAAGGTCTGTGACATTTTTGAAAACACCAGAAGTATTGAACTGTTGTGCAGTAATCTGCAGAACACTTTGGCTGGAGGATACATTCAATTTAAATAGAATTAACTTCTCTTTGTTCTGTTGTCACATCAAATATTACCACTGCCTGTGCTTTTATTGGTAAATTGCATTATCAGTTTGAGAATTTGTCGGTGACAAAAGGGACAGTATTTTAGTCAGTAAAACTGCTAGGGCATGAATAATGTGTTCTCTCCTTTTAACAGAAAAGAATGGCTTGCAACAGTCTTGCTGCCCAAGTGAAACAATACAATCTGTCTGCTGCATGATGTCATTGCCAGAAGCCAAATAGTGCAGTTTTTGTCTTAATGGAAGGGTTCTTTCACATTGCTGGTTTTACATGATGGGAATGTGGTTGGAAATGCTTCCTGTTCCGTTCACAAGCCCGGGGCTCTGCATGCATTTCAGCTTCAAAAATGACAGCTGAAACCAATTAGGCAGAATTATGGGACAGCTAAGTCACATGTAGATTTATCATCACCGAGGATGAGGAGGGAAAGATAATGTATTGCATGGAAAATAGAAATGGCTAATTTAATTAGAAGAGGACGACGGTCAAATTATTATGGAAAAGGCTGGAGATGTATGGCCCATTTCATGTCATTGGCAGTGCTTTTAAAAGTAGACATCCTGCCATTTGTCTGAATACATTTTGTGTTGGTTAGCAGAGCCTCTGATTTCTGAGCAAGAGAGCTGAGCAAAACATTTGACGTTCAAGTGAAGCACAGAGCATATCTGAGGACATTTGTAGGTTGTGGTTTACTCATTTATTCATAATTAGAATTCTTTCTTCAAGGGGAGTCTGTATCATCAACATTTACTTGTCTCCTTTTTATTTTATTTTTTTCTGTTTGCAGACTCTCTGTCTTCCAGAAGTAGAATGCAATGTATGTAAACCTTGGTTCAGCTGTATAAATACCAGCCTGGGTTCTTTTCCCCTCAGCAGACAGTTATACACAGTATGCTCACAAACATATACATGCATGTGTCTGCTAACATAAAACAGAGCCTTACTGAATGGAAATGACCTGCACACTTATGCACTGCTATGAATCTGCAGCAAAACCCCAATACATTTCTTCATGTGAACCCAAATACAAAATTTATTGGGAGAAAAATACTTGAAATTTGTTGAGGTTGGAGTAGGTCAGAAGCAGGCATTGTCTGATGTACTTCTACATAGAGTTCAGAAACAAAAGAATAGAAATGGCATGTTGTAGTGGTAGTTTTCTATTCCCTATCCTCTAGTCCCTAACTAGAATTCACGCTACCCATCCAGGGAGGATCCTGGGACTTGCAGAGTTTTCTGGTGGAGGTCCAGTTACTTGCTATGTTCACTGAGGTAAGGGTTTGTGTTTTGTATAACAGAGAAAGTAGCACAAAGACTTGATACAGCCTACCTCAAGGGCATGCAGCTACTTAGAATCATAGAGTCATAAAATAGCCTGGGTTGAAAAGGAACTTAAAGATCACCTAGTTTCAACCCCCCTGCTATGTGCAGTGTCGCCAACCATCAGACCAGGCTGCCCAGAGCCACATCCAGCCTGGCCTTGAATGCCTACAGGGGTGGGGCATCCACAACCCCCTTGGGCAACCTATTCCAGTGTGTCACCACCCTCTGTGTGAAAAACTTCTTCCTAATATCCAACCCCAAATTCCAGTTGCATCTCTGGAGCAATGATCATCTGGTCTAATTTAGCAGAATACATCTGCTTGAAGAAATCTGATGCTAAAAACATTGATCGGCTAATTTGCCTCAGAAAAATTCTCGTTTGTACCTAACAACTCTTTCTTTGAAGTTTCTCTGTCTCCTCTCAGAAACTTCGCTTTAGTCTTTCACAACTCCTAATGATGTAGATTGCATCCACAGAGCCAGTGAAATCGCTTCTGTGGGAGGCCTTGGTGGGAGGAGGTCGAATTGCTTACTTAAAGCGTAACAGGTTTTGCACAAAATGCTGTGTTAAGTGGCAGAATCCAGTTCTTAAAATTAATGGGTGCCAATAGAAGGATTGCCTGTGTGATCACTTTCTGGCATCCTTGGAAGGGCCTGTTTTGCAGGTCTGCAGAGGAATGTGCAGTGGAGGTATGGCCTGCTGTTTATTAAACTCTTCTGTCTCTCTCTTTTTTTTTTTTTTTTTTCTCAATGCCACAACGGAAATCCTCATCATAAGCATGTTTTTTTTTTTTGCTGTCATTGCAAGTTTGCATTACAGTTCAGAAATGATGGACTTCTGCTATTGCACATGAGGTTTCTGTCTCCCTTGCAAAGTGTCACACACTCACACTTGTAACAAAAGTCAGTCAAAAGGGAGAAGGCCAAATACTCTGAAAATTGAAAACCGAAGTGCTTTTATTGACTTCCCTAAATCAGTGTTCCTGCAGACTCTTTTCTCTGTGCTTCAATTCCCTACCTGATAAAAAGGAATAATGTCACATCTCCCCTGAATTGCTCTCAAAATCATTTATGTTTGTGAAGCATGTGAATAGCATAGCAATAAACAGGACAGGAAAGCCCGTGAGATTAATATTTCTGCCTTCAAGTAGTAAATAAGCCAGAGACTGCATGCTGTGTGAGAAAGGAAAGGAGAAAAAAACAACCCACTGCCAACCCAGAACAGCTGTTCTGTAATCAAATACTCCTAATTCTGCTCAATGAGTATGTCTCATCCTGCAAGGAGGAAAGTATGCGATCACATCAGGCATTTGTAAAGTTATCACAGTGTAAATTCATTGAGCAAACAAATGAAAGGTTGGATAAACACTATTAATCATGGAGTTGCCTCGCTTTTGAGTTCTTCACAATGGAGGCTTGATTTATCTCTGTTTAGTTCTATGTAGCTGAGATAAACAGATGACTGCTAACACGCTATTTGTACATATACCTGTGGGCAGATTAGTGGAATTTTAAGAGCAGGAAAGAATGCGATTTTTAATATATCTGAAATATCAAATAATCTGTCAGTGTGGAATTACCTGTGGTAATTTATGTGTGTTGAGAATTTACAGTGCAACTGACAGAGCTGTTAGAAGCTATAGCTCGAAGCAGAACTGGCCTAGCCAGGTCGGCTTGGGATCGGAATGTGTGAGACAGGCATTGCCAATTACTGGAGAGTCCCTAATGCATTCCTAGTGTATCCTGCTTACCTGTAAGGCATCCTCACCTCGGAGATACTAGAGAGAATACTGTCAGAGGTATTTGGTTCATTTGTTTTCTTCTTTATTACCTCATTTCAGCATAGCTTTATGTTATAACCAATACAGAATTCTGTCCTGAATTTTCTTTTAGACAGTATGTTTAATTAGACCAAAGCACCAGCCATAGCAAACCTTAGAGTGTGGTATGTCATGCTGTATCTGCAGCCACTGTTCCACTTGGCAAAACATGTTGCCTTCTGCCTTGAGATATAGTGAGAGAGAAAAAGTTTAGTCTTCTATATGGTGCCACAGATATACAGGGAATGCCATTAGAGAAGTACTTTTGCCCAGTTTTCTGTTTCCTTTTCTCATGCTTTCTTGAATCTTGCATTCACGTCATCATCTGCACTGCTAGTCGAGCACACAAGCACTGGAGTGGTCTCTTGCCTGCCGAAAAGGAAAATGGTTTAGAAATAGCTCTCTGCTGCGCTGTCAGCTTTCCTGGCTGTACTATTTAATTCAGTGCATGTTGAGACCCTACCTTGGGAAAAGAAAAGCGGCTGATGTGCTGTCTCTCTATCTTCTTTTTTTTTAAAGTGAGAAACAACTTACTATAATGTTATGAGCTGCTTTCCTGGTTGGTAACATAGTGTTTGGTTGCTTTTATGAAAAAGATTAACTTAGTCTTAAGAGGAGAAGTTCTTGAAAGATTTAACACAAAATACTTTGCATTTCTGTTTACAGTCTGAATGAAGATCTACTAGAGGTTTCTCTATATATGTAGCTTTTGGGAAGGGAAAAAAATGATGCCAAAAGGCTGCTGTAGTTGCTGCCCAACTGATTGTTAGCTTTATTCTCTAGAACTTGTTGTATGTATGAAATTTGCAGTAGATACCAGTAATCAGTTTTTACAGGAGAACTACTGATGCAAGTTATATCAGGCTGCCAGTTGTCGTGGGCCTTGGAATAGGAAGAAGTAAGTAGCGAATGGTACATAACACAAACGAGATTATACTTGATGATCATGAGTAGAGGAAAAATATCCAGATGATAACTGAAATGTAAGTGGAAGAAGATGGGTTTTTCATTGTAAGTCTGTTGGAAATAAAACAATTGGTGTTACTACTGATGTGACTGAAGAGTGGAGTCTTAGAAAGCTGTTGATAACAGTAACACAAAAGAAAGCTGCCTGATGTGCTGATGAGTACTGAAGGATGATAGCTGGTCTATTTTTGGCACAGCTTATTGATACAGTTGCTGAAAACTAACTGTATGGACAGTAATTATTATAATAATATT
>PPHD01006070.1:0-25171 GCA_002909625.1 Bambusicola thoracicus
CACTTCTCATTTACCTACATATACTGATAACGCCTTTCTAATTATTAATAATTAAAAAAAAAAAAAAAAAAAAAAGGCTGTCTGGAGCTAGCACCACATGTTTTCAAGAAAGGCAGAGGCTTTTTTCAGGAGACCAACAGATCAGTCACCCACAGGACTTGATGTTCCTCTGATTCCCAGACGCCTTCACGCCCTGAAAAGCCTTCATTGTGCTTTCTGAAGCCACAGAACTCTAATGTCAGATGAACCCGAGAGGATCGGTGGCTGGAGGGGAAAGGGGAAGAGAAGGGTGATCCTCCTAAATAACTTTCACAAAGTGACTCATCCTTTCACTGACAGCGCTAACATCCCTGCTCCTGCCAGCTGGGCAGCTGCTCTGGCCCTCTGAGCAGTAAGGGAATGTTTTGTTCCAGGGATGGGAAAAGGGGGGCGCGGGGGGGAAACAACCCTTCTGTGTGCATGTGTAATTGCCATATGATTTCAGCTATTTTGACCTAATAAGAGTTGCTGCATTAGTCACCAGCCTTGGCACGAACAGATGGATTTGCAAGAATTTTAAATACTGAAGGAGGAAAGAAGAGAGATGAGAGATGCTACGGACCCCGGGGCAAAAGGGCATCTCTGCTACCAAGGGACAGTGGGTCTGGGGCCCCAGCACACACAGCATCCCAGCGCACACGGCAGGCCTACAGCATCTTGGTTTTCATGGAATGGTGGCTTTCTGCTTCCATGCTCTAAGGGTGCCAGAAGACCTCACTCTTCCTCCAAACAATCAGACTCTGCAACTCGTGCTGGAAAAGCCTATTGTGGGAAGGAAAAGCACAGGTGATGTTGTGCAAAGCTTTCTTTAAAAATTGAGCATTTCTAACTCACTGAAGGATCGTGGCTTTCAGGTCTTCATCATGAAGCTGCTGGTCAAGTCAGCAAGGCTTGTTTGGGTCTCAGGTTGCCCATTTTCATTCAGGGAGCAGGTTTGGTGCCTTGCTGATCAGAGAAGTCATGGAAAGGCATCAAGGCACCTTTGCTTTCCTGTCCTTCAGATTGGCCAGATGTCAGTCTGATGTCCACAGGGTTGAGCCCACCAGTGTTAGGAAAGGAGACTCATCACATCCGGAGCACCGTTCTCACAGTCAATATTTATTTTTCCAAACTGGAGCCTGCAAGCTTTGCCATCACTCATGGAAACACAGGCAGTTCTCTACTAAAAATATTTCTTACCCTCTCCACTTTCCTTCTCTCTACAGTATGTCCCACTTTCTCTCCAAAAGCTGCCTTTTTGCAGCGGTCTCTGCCTACGGGGAGAAGACATCTCTGCTATGCACACATCTAGCTCCAGCAATGCCTCCCAAAAGTGTGTTGTCCATTCAAGAGTCCCATCCAAGCCCACAGGAATATTCCCACTGGCCTCCTCTTCTGAGAATTGGTTCCCACATTCCTCCTCTGAAGCCACTTTTTGAGTCTTTCTATGTCCAGATTTCACTCTTTCCTTCAGCATCTTTTGCCCAGATGGTGCAAGCAACATATCATCGCATGTATTTGCATCACAGAGTTTACCAAAGCGTAACCACAGCCCCTTCTGCACAGGGCTAAAGATGGAGCTGGGAAACTCTCAGATAAAACAAAAGAAGTCTGGGAATCACAGTATCTTATGTGGGAGAATCCTGTTTCAAAAAACACAGGAGCTGGGAGCGCTGACGTCAACCCTGAATCCTACATTCAGTGCACGGAGGAAAGGAGGGGGAAAGGCTTCAGGCCTGAGCCTCAGTGTCAGTATACCCACACACTGGAAACTTGTAAGGACCTGCCCAAGCACGTACATTTTCATTTTGAAATAAGAACAAATTTGGGAGCATAAAGGTTTTAAATTGTTGATTGGAAGATTTGCATGTAGTCGGAGTATTGTTTTCTTCTCCTGGCTCCCTGGGTATCAAAACAGAAAAATTATATGTAATTAAAATGGAAACAGTATCAATTAACTGTGATTCTCTGAGCTGTGGAAAGAGTAAACCAATGAGGAAAGATTGTTCTTATCCTCTGGCAGCCTCTTCACATCAAGATTATTCTGAAGATATCTTAAATCCACTTAAGCATGGACTATGCAAACAACATTTAAAATAAATCAGTGCAGGTGGAGGGTTATTTACTAGCCAGCGTAATACTTGATCACACGTATCCTGAGAAATTAACTTGATTGCTAGTACTTGAGCTCATTTCATTAATGTTTCATCCTTGTCCTCCTTGAATTATGCTGCGAAAGTCTAAAGTCTAACCTAGATAGGGACAAGCTTATCTCCTGCCTCTACTGAAAGTGTCCTTCATGTCATTTTTTTACATACTCCAAAAAGAAGGACAGAGGCAAGAACAGCAAAAGTTAACAAGTTACTGTACCCAATCACACACAAATTTGAGAGAATAAAAACAATGAGATAGATACAGCTCACAAGGACAGTGCTTGCAAGTCTCATTAAGTAGAAAATAATATGTTTCATGTTAACAATTATGACTTTGGCATAAAGGAGTGGTTTATTCCTTCTAAAGAAAACTTTCTGTTTTGGTACAGACATATTTTTTCCCTATGAAATATTGCTAAGTGAGAAATTACATCAGTTGAATCTACTGAGTCACTGTAAAAACAGCTTGCTTGTCATTACTTAGGAACAGCGTTACTAAGTACGTAGATCAGCAAGTAGATCAGCAAGTATAACATCTTTGTTTTATCTTAAGGTTCTGTATGAGGACAGACTTGGACCTGGACCTGATGTAGACAGATACTTTCGGTATTTCGCTTTCATAAGAGGAGCTGCCTACATGCTCAAAGTGAGGGAGATAACTGAATATTTTGTGGTTCAAAGCCTACCCTATGGCCCCAGAAGACAGCCCTTTGTCCAAACACTACCAGTTTATCATTCTTTCATCTTCTTCTTGAATAGTTTTCATCTCAGAACTAAAAGGGTTGAAGTAAAAAAAACATACAGAACTCTTATGATAAATAATAATAATAATAATCTTCAAGTTGAGTCATCTTTTGGATGCTTAGAATCCTGCCAGAGTCACAAGAATCACTAGTGTCCAAAAACGGAGTGCATCCTGGCCAAGTCAGTAGACTAATAACTTCAGGTGTGGTTTTTCACTCCAAGTTTCAAAACATAACTTATCGTAGCCATGGACTATTACAGCTTTTTCCACATGCAGAAATGCTGAGGCATTTCATAGCACCACGAGACTTGTGAAATAAGGACAGCTTCTTCCTGTCACAGGGGTGGTTTGTTTCCCTTTGCTGGTCATTTTGGCTTGATAGCTTAACACACCTCACAAAATTATTTCTGGTGAACAGATGAACGTCAGCTTGTTTTCTCTAAACCTCAGGACCAGCCTGCTGCTGCCAGGCTAGAGATTTTGGTGGCACCAAGAGCAGAAAGGAAAAGCAACCCCGCATGGCAGAGGGCAGCCTGGAGGAGCCTCAGCCTTACGCCAAGGTCAGCCCAACACCGCACGTCCTGCTCGTCCTCTGCCACGGCCTGGCCCTGCTGGCCTCCCTCCAGGCACCACCTCCATACCACCTGTCAGCACACTTGCAAACTATTTGCTGAGTATTTATTTGCAAATAATTCTTTTAGTGCTGACACATTTTATAAGTTGCCTGCAGATAATTAACAAATAGGGAAAAATACAATTGCATAGTAGAATAATTCACTGCTAATTATTCTCTCAGGTCTAAGAATGCTGCTGACCTTCTCGATACATTTCTTTTAGTTAAATGAGCGCAGACAGATGCTGACCTTCATCAGAACAGCATCGATATATTTCCTGAGGAAACACAAATGCAAAGGCATGACCAAACACATTGCAGCCACTCACACATTAGTCATCAAGAGCATTTTCCAAAGTGCATGCTGGGTTCTGACGCTCCACATTTTGGAGGGGATAAGAGGCACGTCACACCTCTGAAAATTCAAGTCCGACGGTCTTGGAGCTTCGCAACAGACAAACCCAAGGATGTAAAGCAAGTGGGCATTTCAGATCACTTCAGCCATTGTCTGCGCAAGCTATTTGTCAAGACAGCGTCTGGACCACAGTTACTCATCATTTGCATCAAGTTTTAAACTAGGAACAGCAAGCGCTGCGGGTTTGAAATGTGACACCACACATCACAATTTAATGAGGCCTCTAGGGCTACGTGCAACACAGCCGCATTCCCCCTGCACGTACAAACACACTCACACAGTGAATCAGAACCGTGAGCATCTTGCAAAGCACCCCAGGGTTTTATTTAAAGGGAAAACTGTGATTTGTCAAAGACACTACAGATCCCCTGGAAGGAACAAGATAGGCTTTTCTGCGTATTTCTGCTCATGGAGACTTAGAGATCCTTGTCAGGAGTGGAAAATGGAATCGCTCTGTTTTTTAATCCTGAACAGCTAGTCGTTTTAAAAGTGAGGTTTCTACAAAATCATTTTGCTTGACCTGAAAGGGTATACACATACACCCTCTGGCAAACGGGAACAGCAGTTAAGTCAGTATAGATGCTGCATTCAAGGCCCCCCCGAACAGAACTACATAAAGACGGGTATTCATAGAATCCTCTCAGAGCAATTTTGGCCATCCAACTTGGTCATTTTTCACAGCTGCTGAACTCAGAAACCCAAGTTTCCTCTGCAGTCCCTGGAGCTCGAAAGAGCGACCAAGCACAGCTCTCCCTGACTCTGCCAGCGGGGCTGGGTGAGAACACTGCTCCTCATCAAGCTTTTCTGGAGGAATAAGTGAGTGACCTCCATGCAACTGACCACACGCTAGTAAACCAGTTTGAAGGCTTCATGGTGGGTTTCGTTCCCAACTAACGGGATTACAAACAAGTGCTTTAGATAACTTTGGAAGCACAATACGGGATAAAATGGCCAAAGCATCGCGTGACTCTTTTCCTGCATTCATCTGTGAAGAAAGAATTGCAGTGATAAACGTTTGCTTTTAATTTTTAAGGAAGTACTGATCAAAATCGCTTGGCACTAATCCAGTTCTCAGTTTCCTTATGAGGCTTATGCAATCTGCACCTACCACTCCTTTGCATCCACTCATAGATGCAGTTTGAGGGAAAGGGCTTCAAAATTCAAAAGCTGAAAAAGCTCTCTGTGGTCTCCTCGTGTGTGGTATTTACATACCCTACAGGAGCTGCCCGTTCTTTCCTAGGTACGGGCTAACCACAGTGGGTACTTGTAGCTCCTTGTTTTGAGACAGCACCCGACTCTACAAAGTGCTCTTCACCACTTGACCCTACACATCAAAAACATTCTTCCTGAAATTGTTTCCTTTGCTAACAATTTTCTGCAGAAGAGCAAAGAAAGCAATCTACCGTTCCCTCTTCCTAGCCCCACAGCAAATCAAAAAATACTTTGACAAGCACTTACCTAGGAACTTTCCCAAAAGACTTCCTGCTTTCCCTAGCCATTGAGCCCAAAACCATCCTACTACATGCAACCGGCAGGACTGAAAGTCCCATCACAAATACCTGCCTTTTTCACTACAGATACCTGTGATCCTAAAACCATTTGTTTATGAGTGGAAATAGCTGCAGCAGTGAAGGAGTGGTGGAACTCACATCCATCCACTGCTCCTTTCTCTTTGTTTTCATCTTAGCATTAAGAGATGTGAGCACTTAGTGTGCTTTAACTTCTGATGCTGTTTACTTTTATTTTACTTTAAAACCATATTTTTCTTTGTTACCTTCAATGCTCTGTTTGCACATTCCGTATTGTTTACAGATCCAGCTCTAGAAGCCTTGGGAAAGAAGGCTAAATTTCACTTCTGTCTTTCCATAAACATTTTCTTTTATCCCTGGGGAAAGCAAATTCAAGTTTTCCAATAACAGCAGAAAGAACATGAGGGGAAGGAGTTTTGAGAAAGCTGGGACTGATAAGTGAGGTTTGGGATTGCAGATAGGAAACAACATTAATGTCTGTGGTTGGAGACAAGGTCCTGGGCACCCTGCTCTGGGTGTTCCTGCTTGAGCAAATGGACTGAATGGACCCTGCCATCCCTTTTGTTATTCTGAGATGCAGGCGTTGAGAGCTGAGAGTAGCTGAAGCTATGGGGGCTGGGCTAAGATCCAGGGATCATGAGCACAGCCTGGATGTTTCTCCTTCAGCAGTGTTGGCTTTGCTGTGCAGGGGAGAAGGACAGGTACCAATTGGTGCGGAAGTGCTGCTGGGGAGTGGCCATACAACACTGATGCTGGATTCTGCTCTCTCTATTAATAGGGCATCAGCTTCCTGCGCTTGTAAGATGCTTTGAAGTAAAATCGGCTTTTCCGGAGGCTGATCAAAATAGAAATCCAAGCAGCCTAAATCTGCAATGGAAATCTCAATCAACATCAAGTTTTAAAATAAAATTTGGACTCTATTCTGGCTCAAAATGAATTGATTATAGAAATCAGAAATATAAATGAGTCTTTTGGTCAACTGCTCTAGAGCACCCCCAAGTAGAACCCACCATTATTTTAAGATGAGCATTAATTCTCAGAGATTCCAACCTCTCATTTTTTTTCAAGATTACATCAAAGATACCAGCAATCAGGGCAGCAAACAGTCCATGGAAAGTGAAGAATCACTAGGAATTTGTACAGGTATAGACTCTGTTTTCCAGCTCTGGACATTTCCAATTGACAGAATCAGCCTTCCAAAAAGTTAGGTTCAATCGACCAGAAAAGTGCGGTGGATTCATTGATAGCAGAGCGCACAGGGCTGCCTTTGGGAAGGGAAGAAGCCATCTCGAGAGACAAGTGAGGCAATTGTTTGCTTTCTCTCATGTGCCCTGCGGTAACCCTCGTGCTCTGAAATACTCATATTGGTTATTTCGAAGTTGGGTGCAGAGCTGTGCTTTCCCATGGCTGCCACTAATGACTTGCAGCTGTTGCTAATCTGTGCCTCTGATTTCCTTTGATTACTATGTGTATTGATGCCTGTGGTAAATAGGCATCTGCCAGGTGCCAGCACAATCAGGAGGAAAATATAAAAAGTTCCCTGTTTCAAATTCAATGTGACATTGTGCTAGTCGAGAGGCAGCCGTTTAACTATTTAAGGGGAACAGTTTCCTGGGCTCCTCTTTGGTCTCCTGGCTATGGAGGAGGCTCTTGTGCATCTTGATGAAGACAATTCCCCCCAGACCCTCTCTCAAGCCCCAGCTGTAGGATATGGGATGGGAACAAGCTGGCCTCTATGGGTGCATCCCAGATATATACCAGCCCATGAGAGATGCAGCCGGAGCACAGTGAGATCATGGGCTCTCCATGGCATTCCATCCTCCAGGCACAGCATCGCACAACTGCTTACTCTGATCCCAGGTGAGGACTGGGGCTGTCCACATCCTTCTGCTGGGAGCACACGTTTCTCTCCACAAGGCTTTGCTCCTGTGTTGTGTCACGTCACAAGGCAGTACAGCACCTCTGCTCATCGTCCTGGGGTGAAAAGTGTGAGGTGGCAGTTTCCCACAGCCCACTGGGGAAATATCTGTCTTGTGGGAATCCAAGGCTAATATTAAATTTTCCAGAAGGAAGCACAAGGATCATAAAACAAGGTCCCTGAAAGAGTTTCCCCCACAGAACACTGTAGAACCTGCTAGTAGCTCTGGCTGCTGCACGCTTTCCCACAGCCCCTTCAGGCAATTTCTCTGGGCATTTCTCATACTCACCTGTACAATAGCCAGCTGAAGATGCCACACAGCTGCTCCTTGCCTCCATCCATCATCCTTCTTCCTGGTAGCAGGTTATTATTTCCAGCTGTTAATTATCCAAGACTATCACACCTGACTCATATTGTTTGCCTTTCATTTGCACCTCATGTGCTGAAAATAAATACATGAAACAAAGCCTCAGAGACTTGCTGGTTATATGCTACTGCCAGAGAAAGAAGTAAGCAGCCTGCTCAAAAGCTTGATTTTGTGGTCTGTTTCCTCAGTCTCTGGACCTAGACATTTATTTGCAGGCTTGCACTTCAGGGGCAGCAATGAGTAGAAGGATAACATGGGGAGAAGAGCAAAGGACATGGCCCTTATTCAGGGCGCTGCTGAAGGAGAACCCCAGATATCCACATTTCCTGCAAATGGGGTGTTTTGGTTTAGGTTCTATCTAATAACAGTTAAAAAGAAAGCTTTCAGTTTAGGAGAGGCTGGTGACAATGACAGAATCAGAACACCCCGAGCTGGAAGGGATTCCCAAGGATCAACGAGTCCAACTCCTGGCTCCACACAGAGCTACTGGAAAGTTCAGCCATCTTTTGGAGACTGTTTTCCAAATGCTTCTGGAACTCCAGCAGCTTGGGATCCTGACCACTGTCCTGGGGAGCCTGTCCCAGCACCCAGCCACCCTGTCTGTGAAGAACCTTTCCCTCATGCCTGGGCCAAATCTCCCCTGATGCAGCCCCATGCTGTTTCCTCAAGTTCTGTTGCTGTAAGAACAGGGAAAAACGTGTAACTGTTTTTTAAAACTTTCTAGTCATAAATGGTGTTAGGTAAAAACTAGAAGAGTTGGAGGGTTTTTTGAAAACCCACATGTTCATAGCTGACTGTGTTTTAGCTCGAGGTAGGGCTGGATGAGCTCCTCAGGTCCCTTCCAATCTAGCCTACCCTGTGGCCTGTGAACCTGTGTTTGGCATGACAGTGGATACTCCAGAGCCATTGCTGGAGGAAAAGTCTGCGAAATGGAACTCAACAGAAATTCATGGTCTGCTTTTTCTTGCATAGCTGCACTTTCACAAAGACCCACAGGGCTGTCCTCTTTTTTTTTTTTTTTTTTTTTTTGAGATCAGACACTATAGGAGACCATCATATTGTCATTTTCTAAGCTAAATCACCTGCTAAAGATTGGTCTACAGTCAAATGGTTTCTTTTACACTCAAGAGGAGAGCTCATCTCCACCTGCCTCCTACCGTCTAAAGTTGAAACTGCACAGACCATAGTAACTTCCACTGTACAATCTTATTTTCTTAAGAACAGTAACATCTTGGCCTTTTGTTGTTCTCTGCATAGTTGGAACAACTTGCTTCCATGCTGTTGTCTGACTATGGCCTTGCCTGTCATTCACTAGATGTCCAACATATCTGGGCCTCTTGGCATTCTGCTAGGACATACACTTCCATGGGCTCCTCAATATGCATTGCTGGACAGGGGATCAATAGCTCCATGCCATTCTATATGCACTGGATACCATTGGGTGTCAAGGCATATACTGGTGGATCCAACTGCATGGGATCCTCAATATCTACTGTCAGATGGGGAATCAACAGAACTTTCCTGGGGAAGGCTTCCCTGTACTATTTTTCTAGACAGAGAGAGAACTCATCCCTTGGCACAGGCAGTGCCTTCCACCTGTCCTCCAACAGCCAGGGCTCCAGTCTCCATCCTCATTCCAAGCCTGGGTTTCCCTGCACAAGATGATGGCAAGAGTGTTCCCGGAGGGTCGGGGCTCCTCCATTACCTACTGCAGTAAACCAGCACCCTGCAAGCAGTGCAGCCCTCTGTGTTTGACAGAATGGAGAGGGCCTTGCTATTCCTCTGCCAGCACAACGCAAGGTGTCTCTCAGAGGGCCTCCAGGGTCCTCAGGTCCTGAAGGTGTGAGGAGAGTGGTTCCATTTGAGGTTCACCGTTGTTCTTTTCTCTTGTCTTGATGACAGACTTTCTCAGCTCACTGGGAGAAATTCTTGTACTTCTAATACACCTGCCAGAAGGTCTTGGTGAAGCACACAGAGTACAAGATGATCTCTGGGAGCACCCATAACAGCTTCACTAAGGACAAATTGTGCAGGGAGCAACATGAGCCTTGCTTTGAGGAGATGACTGGTCTAGTAGGACTGGTCCAGGTATTTTCATGTGTAAACTTAAAAATTCCTTAAAAATAAAACTATATTTACAGTATGACTAACTCTGGCTGGATTTAAAACCAGGATTATGAAGTTGTAGAAACATTAGTTTGATGCTTTTTCTCCCTTCTGCACTCACATCTTCTACATCCTGGGCTGTGTGCATGGACACCATGTGCCCACTGCACATCCATTTCTCCACACCTTTCTCCTCAGGCATCCTCCCCTTCACTTGAGCCCTCTGAACCAAGACCTGATTATACTGATATGAGAAGGTACAGGGAACATTGCAGAGTCACCAAACATCTTCCCCACACCCCCTTTCTTCAGCATTGCTCTACCACCAGTAGGCTTCTGCCAAGCAGCATCCAGAGCACCCCCATATTAAACAGCCTCGAGGAGAGTTGAATAAAATCCCTGAGATGAATATCCAGCTTCAAGACCTGCACCAAGGAAAGCATTGTGTCCTCCCTTTAATTAACACTGAATATCCTTTCTTCCCTGAGGAAGTCCCTCTGCACTCCCACCTTGGGGAAAAAAAATGTGGACATTTTCAGAGTGGCAGAGCGAAGCTGGTGGCACTTCCCAATTAGCATGTTTCAGCTCACTTTGGAAAGTCACATACCCTTGCTCAGAGGTGGCTGGCTACACAAAGGGGCAGGAAAGTTTTACATTTCACCACTGAGGCTCCCAGAGGTTTTGCCAAGTACTTAGTAAGTTATTCAGAAGGAAAACAAGAAACCAGCTGGACTTCTCCTTTGTTTCAGCCCTGCTCTGGGCTGGGGCACCTGAACTGGCAGCTACCCCTCTCTCTGTAATGGCACAGGGGGGAAGGGACAGTCATGTTGCCATCCTCACTGGCATATCCTGTTTCTGCACTCTCGCTTGCTGTAACTGACCTAAGCTAGTCAGCGCTGTGTTTTTTTCAAGGGAAGGAAAAACATCTGAACTTTGGCATCAAAACCCACTGGAAAGCGGCCATTGCCTAGAACGTAACTGAGCTCTGCTGCTCAAGTTTCATTACAGCAAGGTTTCCCAAGAGAAAGCACTTCAAGGACTGAGAGCAAGGAGTTTCCTACTATCTCGGAGACTGGGTTTCTGCAGCTCTGAAACACACACGCCACTCATCCTGCTCAAAAGATATCTGCAGCTTGACACCATCTTAGCAGGGAGAGCGATGCTGCTCCCAGCCTCCCCACAAGCCACTGGTGCCCAAGGGCTTGGGTCCTGGAGCTGGCAATCCATCTACTCTGAGCATCCCTTCCCATGCAGAAGCAGGCAACACAGAGGATGGACAGGATCCACGCGGGGTGGCTCCCCACATGGGTAAAGAAGGGAGCGGATTGAGTTGCAGCCCGTTCCTGCATAAATCTGCTCCTGCATGGGTCTGCACAGTTTCACTCTGTTCCCTCAAGTGCCACCCCATCCCCTAGGCACACTGTAGTGCAGGCAGTGACGGCAGCGGCTCCTTCCAAGGCTGTCCCATGCCATTATTCCATGGAGCTGGCGAGTGCCTTGCCGTGGATGGATGCGCTGCTCAGCTTGCTCCTCTAATCTCTTCCCACCATACGCAGGAGCGGTTATAAAGATAAAAGAGAGGCTGGAAACTGTTGTTGTATCAAAGCAGATCTGTGGTATCCAGATTTTGTGCAGTTCTATTGTATTCTCCTGTGCTGGCTC
The DNA here is from genome assembly GCA_002909625.1 of Bambusicola thoracicus. NCBI lineage: Eukaryota > Metazoa > Chordata > Aves > Galliformes > Phasianidae > Bambusicola > Bambusicola thoracicus. The sequence continues at coordinate 11,527 of PPHD01006070.1, forward strand.
TCTATTTTTAAAATCTAAGCTAGGAGAAATAAATTACTCTCGACCTGAGTGTGAAAAAGTTTTCTTTCATACTGGCATCTTAACTTTATCTGATAATGAGACTCAAGTAATATCCTTGAGTTTCAGCTGTAGCAAGTAATGAAACAGTGAAATCTTTCTTCACTGATTAACAGCATTAGGCTTCCAGGGAATGCTGCCACCGCCACTGGAGCAATTCTCTACTTCAGTGAACATTAGAAATTCACAGGTAATGCTAACCTTGCTGGTGTGCTCTCCCCTTCCTCAGTATTATCTCCCTCTCCCTTAGTATTTTGGTAAGCACTGGAGGAGAACAACTTGTTAAACCATTAAACTGACCATTTAAACCTCACAAGATCTTGGGGAGGAAACAAGAGTTTGAGATTTGTGGTTTTATCTTCTGGGGATTTGAATCCTGAAGGGTCACAATTTCACAGTTTTGTGTCCAGGAGAGGGGACTTACTTATTCTCCCTTGATATTTCCTAGCTGTATCCTTGCATTACCAAAAGAGACGTACCTCATCCAAAGAAATGCAATGAAATCTGTTTGCTTCCAGGGACTCTGATCATCCTGGTAGACTTTTGGTCAAACGGCCAGCACTAGTTTCATCCAGATAGAAGCATATCTGCTTACAAGGCTGAAGCTGCTGCATACAGGCTGTGTAATGAATCCGCATCATTTTTAATTATATGAATTCCACATCCTCTCTTACAAGGTTTCTGATGCCTTAACGCATCAAAGTTAGCAGCGAGCAAACTGTAGAAGGCTTGGCTGTGGGTTTGTCTAAGAATTCCAAGACCCAACGCTTGTGTTTCACACCAGATATCCACCCTCCAGTCACACACAGGGTTTCTTTTTGCAACCAGAAGATAGACAGCCACATGCAGAAGTGATCTTATTTTACAGAGTAGTAGTATTGTGACTGAGACCAGATATGACAGTGAGCAATGGCTGTGTTACAGAAAGAACAATCTGAAGGTATCGTAGAGATGCTTTTTTGGAGCTTCATGATCCTTGAGGTCCCTTCCAACCCAAGCCATTCTGTGATTCTGTAATTTTGGTTTGCAATTGGATACAAGTGTCTGGTTCCCAGTGAATATCCGTTCTCTGGCAACAAGATACATCCCTCCAAATTTCAGAGGCTAGGCACTAACATACACAGACATCCCAAAGTGTGCTGAACACTCGTCTGCAGCAGGTCACAAACACGTTCTCTGTCATTCTTGAGAAAATGTTGTGGAATTACAAAGCTGCGGACAGAACTTCCAGGTTTGTTTCCTTTCCAAACGTTGCATGTATCATTTTGGCTGATGCTCACAAACCTGCTGCTCTCGGTGCCTGTGCAGCCTCCAGAGACAGATTACGATGCTAACTCTGAAGTCTGCAACAACCACTTGCCTGCCTGCAACAGAAGTCGGTTGCGCACGCTCACGCATAAGCCTACTATTTGGGTATTAATTAAATAAGCTTTCAGATATAGTTTAAGCAAATTAGTTCCTGACACGTTGCACATCTTGAGCTTTCCATTTGTGGCCTTTCATTTGTAAGCGATCATCCACAGAGTGTAAAGAAGCACACTTCACTCTAATTAGGGAGGAGCTAATTATCCTCCATCAATTAGATCCTACAACACTTCTCTGTAAACAGTTGCTGGAAAGGTACATAACAGATTAGTGACTGAAGACCTAATTAATAAGGAATAATGAGCTCCTTCCTGGATGAGATTGAGGAAGTATGCTTTCCCTCCTCAAAAAAGCCCAGTGATAAGAGACATAAAGCTGACCACGATTGTGGCAGGAGCCATTATACACAACACCTTCCAAATTTTTACAGCTGATCCACATCATGTGCTTTCCTGACTTGGCTCTGTGGCAATGCTACGTCGCTCCCTGCGCTGCTGATGTCACTGTCCCTTCCTGGTGCGCACACCAGGAGTGCAAAGCAAAGCCTCACCAGGGACAGAAACTATGGCTGCTTTGAGGTGGGCAGGGGGCACGGCTCTATTTGGGGTCTTCCCTGCCACTGCTGCAATGAGTTTCCTCCTGTTCTGCCTCAGGGCACACGGACACCAACATTCATTGCGTTTTGTGAAAATTCCATGCACAGAAAATCCATCAGTGCTACCTTTCCTCCACGGATCCCATGCTGAAGGGACCTCCACCTCTTGGATCATGATTTCTGAGCAATACTTCAGCTTCTGAGCCCTGCTGTATTGCTCTCCTTTGCCTCTGTGCATCTTAAATAGTGGTCTCCAGTACTGCCCTGCTTACAGGACTTGGCACTGTCAAATTAAGAGAAATACTTCTCTTGTGTGCTGCCAGAGTGAAAAGTGGAGTGAAAAATGCTCTTATTTTTTTAATGACAGCAGCCCGAGGCCAAAGCAGAGCAAGCCCCATGTTACCTGAGCTCATATCTTTCTTTATAGGCGTACAATTTGTTGATGCACCAGTGAATTAAGGACATTACTAGATATACAGATTGAGAAGAAGCGTTTGAAGAAGTGCAGTAAGGCTCCAGTAGTGTGGCACAGAAACACAAGCCGCTCCATTCTCAACAGAGATAGGTGCAGACCTGAGATGCAGTTGCTCCCTCTGGACCACCCATGGCCAGCTGCTTCCATGAGAGTCTCCAGAGCATTGTTCAGGCCAAGATATGCCACACCCACAGCTTTCTCCTTACCCATTTGTATGACTGTCCCATAAAGAAAGAGAATTAGATCGGTTCAGCATGATTTGCTCATGACAAAGTCATGCTGGTTGAGTTTTTAGTAACATTTAAAATCCTGTTTGTGTTACAAGAAGGACAGTTAACTTGTTGGGTATCTCTGCAGTTCCTGAAGTTAGGCAGTTTGGTGAAACATTTCCAAGCTATACTTTCTTTGATATTTATTTATTAATTTAAGACAGGAATCATCCTGGTTTATCTTCAGACCTCTAGGATCTCTGAGATGAGCACCGAATTTCTCAGCCCTTGTGCCTCATCTGCTGTGTGCATTTCTTTTCATTAAGTTAAAGATGCTTGTTTTCCACAGTGTATTTATAGGAAAGTGGCAGTTTCGATTTCTTCCTAATTGGTTTTGTATGTTAATTTTTTTTTTCTGGTTGCACCCCAGCACGCCTGTGCTGCTTTCTTATAGTCACTGTCAGTTCTGAGTCCCTGCTTCTACCTATCACATAATTCCCTTTGATTTCAGGGTTTTGGCTGCTGATGCAGTTGGATTCTGATCTCCTGCTCGGGTTCCTCTTTCTTTCACATCAGGATAGCTTACCATTCCCCTTTTGTTCATGGCAGTTTCAGTAACTGACAGTTCATTTATCTTTCGGATTATCTTCACAGAAGACACACATTTACTTGTTTCCCAGGCTTGTTGATGTCTGCTTTTTGAAGTTCATTACCCTTTTTCTGCTTCTTTCACTCCTTAATTTTCTCAGAACAGTGATTCTGTTGTTTCATGGTTGCTTTCACTCAAATTACCTTCTACTTCTGGTTTATCTCCATCCATTCCTCCGGTACAGAATCAAATCTGCATGCAGGCGCTGCTCAGAGATTTTCAGTACTATGAGCCCTGTGCTTGGGTAGTATGGAATATGAACAGACGTGCATGGAAGTGATGCTCAGGTGTTTACCCACCAAGATGTCTCTCCCTGAGGCATCTGTTACCCTCCACTCAATAGAGGACACGCATGCCAAGTTGAGGCATAACCAGACCCTGGGTTCCTTTTGAAATTCACAATCCTATCAGTAGTGAATTAAAATATCAGGAAAGGTGTATGCTATATAACAACCATTTATCTCTGCATAACAGCAAGTTAATCAGTAATCCTAGGAATGTCCTCCAAAATTTGTTCTAGCTCACATCAGACAAAAGCCTTGCCCTGAAGCCCTTGAGAAGTTAAGAAATTATTCCCAAGGAGTCATCAGCAGAGGTTGTATAGAACAAAAAAGCAACTCAGGAGCTCAAATCACAGAAAATACTCTGTTAGTAATGAGATCACTCCTGTTAGTCCAAGAATCTCTGTGAATGACTGCAAAGGGGTAGATGGACAAATACTTCCTCAGGGGAGCTGGGTCCAGGCTGTGACAGGCTTTAAGCAGAGGCACAGCTGAGAAGGGGTGCTCTGGCAGAGAAGGGAATGGCAGTAGGAAGGCTGGGCAGGCTCCTGTGCACTGCTCCAGCAGAATGCTCCAGCATGTGCAGTAACTACACACATAAACACCACTCAAAGGATATGCTGCTCTGCATCCCCACAAATAGGCAGAATAGGGAGAGCAGTCATGATTTAATGAAAAACAAAACAAAACAAAACAAACAAAAAAAAACAACCATGGATTTACCAAAGTTGCCGTGTGGTTTTTGAGGAGAAGATGTGTGAGAAGATCTGTTGCTTCTGCTCAGCATGGTTGTAAAGCCTCAGCTGGAGTGCTGCCTCCAGTTCTGGGCACCACACTTCAAGGAAAATGAAGACTAACAGGAAAGTATTTATCAAGACACCACATAAACAATCAGAGGTCTAGAAGGGATTGCTTTGAGAGACATTATGTTAAATAATGCCAGTTTATTCAGAGAAAAGGAAACAGAAGAAAGAAAAAGACTTTCTGAGAATGAAAAGATTTTTGTCTAAGAAAACAAGGTGTTCATGCTGAAGAAAAGGAACAGATGTCCTGCAACACTGCTTTACTGAGCGGAAGAACAGGTAAAACAACAGGGATGGGATTAGCATGATGAAGCACAGGTGTCTACACTGTAGGCATCATCAGCTGAAGAAGGCAACATCAGCACAGTCAGGGAAGGTTAGGAGGAGACTCATGTTGTCCTGAGGACATGACTGTGAATGAATTGAGCACTGCTGGACACAGAGATTAGATACCTACTGCCTGTCAGGGCAGCCAAGACCACTAGGTCAGTAGAATGAGCCAAGGGTGCAATGACCTATGTTTGTCACCTTCAGCACACCAAGTGCTGGCAAGGAAATGGAAGGAGGTGTATTCGTCCAGAAGGGAGAACAAGGGAAGTCTGGTTTCACAGAGGAGGTTTTGTTCCAGCCAGCAGAGGCCAGCACAGCAGCGATCTCTGGCGTGACAGTGGGATGACACAAGATGCATGAGACCTTCATTCAGTTGTGCATCAATCAAAAGTGTAATGGGACTCATAACACTTTCATACCAGAAAGTTTTGTTGGGAATAAAGGTGCAGACGAAAGCAGTATTTCTCAAGCATCATAGTAATAAATTAAAAAGGTAAACTTAACTGACAATGAATATTTATATATTTAATCTGAATACATGCAATATTAACGACAATATAAATAAATAAAATAAGATTTCAGTGAGAATAGGCTTAAAAGTTTAAACTGCAAAATGAGGAGCCTTGGAATATGAGCATTTTCTGCAGACATTTTTTAATCAACTGACCCCCATCTGCCTGCTCAGGTAAATCCCACAGGTATCAAATAATAAACTCTGAAAAAGCCACTCCAAGTAGGACAGAGATAATCCACAACATGGGATAGCTCTGCCTTTTCCAAGCTTTGAGCTCAGAGCACACCTGATGGCACCACAGCCAAAAGAAGAAATGCCAACCTGGTTCTACATCCAGTCCCAACACACTCATGCACCATGAAGCACTGTCTGGCCAGAGCTGCACCCACAGGTACCCACCACCTCCACCACAACCCAGCCACTGCACACAGGCGTTTGCAGGTGCTGGTGGCTGTCTTTCGTGCCACACAAATACTCCAGCAAGGAATACATCTACTACACTGCCAACACCCAGCACAATTGGATCTATTTTCATACATACCCGCCGCTAGAGGTCATAGACTATTTCCAACTCCAGAGAAGGTTGCCCTCAGTTAAACCCTGGTTGCTGAGCACAACAAAAAAATACTATATCCTTTTAAATCAAATTCTCTGCTTGAGGAGTTCCAGCCTGAATGACTGATAAGAGGCAAATGACAGAAACTTTAAGCTTGTGATTTTTCTTTTCTTAGCATCCAGCATATAGCCTGGGGCTTTAGGATTTATACACAAAGGTGTTCCCTTCAGCAATGTAGCTTAGTTTTCTCATCCAGCTTATCTCCTGGCATCTTTTCAAGACAAAGAAACCAGGCTTTTTTCTTTTCTTTTTTTTTTTTTTTTTACATCTATCCATTTAATTCAAGCAATTTCAGTGGATTGTAATTTACCTGTGTACTTAAATGAACATGCCCAAACACCGAAGGATAGACAGAGACTTCTGCTTGTCGTACAAGTGAAGCAAAGAGTTTTCTGAGATGCTTTGGGTTGGTTTTACATGGAGTTTCAAAGTCCCTGTTTTGGCCCTGACACAGCTGGCTGGGAAGCTAATCTGCATGTTTGTTGTGTTTGGTCCTTAGCAGAAGGAAAAGCTGTGAGTGAAAGTTCATATGTAAATAACTGTTCTTTTTTCTCCTTTCTTCCAGCCTTTCTCTGCCTCAGACATGACTTCACTGCGTTCAGCTTTTAATTCTTTTTGGAATATCTTTGAAACCAGTTGATCAGTTTGATATGCTCGGACATAACAATGGCAAGGACCTCTGCTAGCATCTGCTCCCTAGTCCCTATTTTAACAAAAGGTAAGAAGTAACACAGATCATCTTTGGCAATGTAAAACATCTGAATGCTTTGCTAGCAGCGAGGAAGATACTGCAAAAATTGAGATTTAACATCATCAACATCTGAGAGTTGTGAACCATTGGCTAGTAAGCCTGAAGCAGATACTAGTGCTGTTGCTATGTTGCCCTAACTTCGACTACTCATGGCTTAGTTACACCCTGACTTTAGGCATCTACCTCTACTCCAGGTGGTGGAGAATTCACCATGTTCCCCAGCTGGACAGTTGCCACAGGGTGGGAAAGCCATTCAACTCTGTGGATGTGCACTGTTTATTGGAGAGAGCCCACTAACACTGATGGCTCTGCTTGCTGTATGTCTTCGTACCATCTGAGAATGGTTTGGAAAGCTCCAGTAGCTTCTTGGCCTCCCACTGATTTCGCATCTCCCCAGTGTTTAAAAATGCTGTAATCTTATGGCAAAGACAGACTCACCTTCAGAGAGAAGAATCACACCACTGCCTTCTCATCGGGCTGTCTGTCAGAGTCATCGCTCCATCCCATCCACATGGAGCATCAGCTCCCCTCAATCCCACACGGCCACCAGCGCGGAGCAGACCTACAGTATCCAAAGAAGAGGACCATCATTGCTGTTTCCCAGTCTTTAAAAGACTGCATGTGGATGAACAGACAGCCACCACCTTTTTAAGACCACTGCACCTTTCTTCTCTTTTTAACAAGAGATCGTTAACCTTGTTTTAAAAAATGCACAGGTTGGAGGGCAGTGGTTTGAGCACTGTATTCCTGTTTGGCTACACACACTGCCCTTGATGCCAGCAGTTTACATCCTATCAAGGATTTAAGCTCTGCTGGGATTGTGGCAAGGTTTTTATGAAGGCTAAAAGCAGGGGTCACTCCAAGTAATTACAGCGGCCGCCCCCAAGGACATGAGCAGCTAAAATGATTTATCACCATTGGCATCACAGCTCCCCAAGGTGCCCGGGGAGCAAGGAAGGCTGAAGTAATGCTGATGGGATACCTGCAGTATTTCTAGGCCTCCTGCTCTCAGCAGCAATAGCCCTCTTTGCAGTGTTCCCTGGGAAGCTTCAGCCTGGAGGAAGATTCAGAGAGAGGGGGAGAAAGAGTCATTACTTTGTGATACCCCACTTCCATCACTGCTCTCACAGGCTGCTATTCAAAGGCAGAAAGAAGCAGCTTGCTGGCGCTAGCAGGATGCAAAGGTGTTTGTTCCTGCCAAGGGTATTTACAAAGAGAGAAGAAACTTTTGCATACCTATCACGTGTTCTGGGAAGAAGGGGTCACGGCTGCAGCACAAGTGAAGAAGCTCCAGGAAACCTTCCCAAACTTGTTTTTAAGGTAAAAACCTTATCTGTGTTATCATTTCAGGAATAGTAAACAGACTCCCCAGTGTTACGATGAAGTCTTGGCCTAATCACAATCCATATATTTTTCTGCAGAAAATCCTCACCAACTTATACCTGAAAGTGTCAGAAGAGTACAGGTTGAGACCCTAAGACGAACTCCAATTCTGTAAGATTCCTAGAGTCAGAGGGCCATGAAGTCTCCAATCACAATGACAGACACATAGAATTGCGTATGTGGTTAATGTCCCATTTGTTTTCACCGTTAGGTCTTCTCTACATACACACACAGGGAAGAAAAAGAAACCTATGGGTCGTGTTCCATCATTATTACGTCAGCTTTGAGGGCTTCAAAGTTTCGCAATAAAAAGACCTTTTTTTCTTTCTAAAGGGATAACTGGGTTACACGGTTTTTATCATACGCTTCTCACCGTGTTTGTATGGACGTTGCAAGGACACCTATAGAGGAAAGCAGCAATCAGAGGTGAAGCAAGCCCGCTCTGACCTGAAGCAGTATTACCACAGCTCTAATTTTGTCTCTAATTTGGGAATAACCTTATTCTGTGACAAATATGCTTCACAACTAATTACCCATTGAAATTCTCCTTAGAGTGCCAGAGCTTCCCACGGATGTTTTGCAGGATACAAAGAGCACAAAGGCGATGATATTTCAGGATTATTTCCCCACTGCTGCAAATTTAGCAGCTCTGTTCACAGTCCGTCCTTTTGACATTTTTAGTTACCTCCTCGAGTCACAAGATGGCAGCAAGAACCCACACTTCAAAGCCTGACGGCCACTTCCAGCCTGAGACCCTGGCAGTCCTCCATCGTTGCTTCTTGTATTCCCACTGAGGGAAGACGCTCACCCAGGTGCTGGGGAGGACTCTGCTGGAAGAGCATCCAGCCCATCTCAAATCAGTTCCTCCTGCAGGAAATACCTTCTTGGACCATCTTTGCACCATCAGCCCGTGGTTTCTTTAGCAGCTGGTTTTCTCAGCTGCAAATAGGACAGCAGGGTCACGCATATTTGGCATAAGACGGCAGAGCGCTCTGGCCTGTGCCCTCTGCAAACTTGCCGCAGTTACCAACCAAAGCTTCGCTGCCTCCTCAGCTCAGACCCTTCCCAAGGCCTTCAGCCTCCCTTCATCCCCAGCCATGAACCACTTTCTCCATCTCTTCCCCTCCACCTTGACTGCTCTCTCCCAGCACTAATCACAGGCAGCCTTTCAGGGGGCTTCCCTCATGCACCTGTGTCTCCACTAGTTCAGAGGCTTCTGTTTCTTCTACCAGCCTTCAATTATTTACATACTTATTTTTATAACCACCTCTTTCCCCATATATACATACACAGACTTGCATACAGAGCTGCCTCATGCTTTCCCCTGGCTCCTTCTGAGCTCCATCTTTACCTGCATATGGAGAGGGGTGCCCACCTGAACGACTGCTGGATGGTGGAATGCCAAAGTAGAACACGTAGACAGACAGACAGTTTCTTTCATTTCATTCTGTTTTCAGTATTTGCTTACAGGCCACAGATGCCTTCTGTCACCCAACAGGCCATGCATTATGCAGCATTTCCCCATGCAATATCCCATGACAGATCGCTTCCCAAGAGGGTGACCACAGCACAGCAAACCCTCCCACATATCCCACTGTTGCTGATGCATTTGGCGCATACTCTCCAGGGGCAGAAATAGCAACAAGGACTAGGGTGTTTAAAATTCATGGCAACAGACTGAACAAAACCTCTTGTAGAGCAAGTGTGAGGCACAATTAGGCTGCTCAAAGGTTTGCTTTCCCCAGCCCTGTTCTCTGCATACAAGCTGTGCTGCCCACACTGAACCTTGCACCCTTCACAAGCCACTCAAACTAATGACAACATATTGGCTACCTGGAGAGATAATCTGGGGCTCTCAAGCTTTCCCTGAGAGAAGCCAAGGCAGTTATACTGGAGTACAGCATCATCTTAGTATCATAGAATGGCTTGGGTTAGAACAGACCTTAAAGATCACCCAGTTCCAACCCCCAGCAGTGGGCAGGGCTGCCATCCACATGCTGCCCAGGGCCCCATCCAACCTGGCCTTGAACATCTCCAAGGATGGGGCATCCGCAGCTTCTCTGGGCAATCTATTCCAGTGCCTCACCATCCTAAGTAAAAAAAAAATCCTCCTAACATCTACTCTAAATCTCTTCTCCTAACTGTTTAAAACCACTCCGCCTTATCCTAACACTATCAGATTGTGTAAAAAGTTGATATCTCTCTTGTTTGTAAAAGGTCTTAAAAGTCTCCCCAGAGCTTTCTGCAGGCTTCTTCAGGCTGAACGAGCCCAGCTTGCTCAGCCTTTCTTTATAAGAGAGGTGCTCCAGCCCTTTGATCATCTCTGTGGCCCTTCTCTGGACTTGCTCCAACAGCTTTATGTATTTCTCACGCTGGGGGCCCCAGGCCTGGACATGTTACTCCAGATGGGGCCACACGAGGGCAGAGTAGAGGAGCACAATCACCTCCCTCTCCCTGCTGCTCCCACCTCTTTTGATGCAGCCCAGGACACTGCTGGTCTTCTGAGCTGCAAGAGCACATTGCTGGCTGATGTCCAGCTTTTCGTCCATCAGGAACCCCACGTCCTTCACTGCAGAGCTGCTGTCAGTGAGTTCTTCTCCCAGGCTATACTCATATCTGGGTTTGTCTTAACCCAAGGGCAACACCTGTCCTCATTGAACTTCATTAGATTCCCATGGTCCCACATTTCAAGCTCATCCAGATCCATTTGAATGGCACCAATTCCTTCTGTCACTCTCCACTTCTTATGCTCTGCCTTTAAGTAATCGTGACAGGACAAGATTGAGGTGAACCCTTGCCCTACAGCAGCACGGTTCTTTTATTCATGCCATAAAATATAAAACATCAGTTCCCTCTATTCATCTCTTCAAGCTGCCTGCCTCCCCCCTGTCACTTCTTTGTGCCTACAAGAGCTAGGGCAGAGAGGCCAAGCAAGAAAAGAACAGGAACATGCACAGGGGGTTACACCTTGCATGCACAGAGCAGTCATGAGGAAGGAGAGGCAAAATAATTTTGTCAGTGCTTAGAGGAGGGAGGACAAAATATGTGCATGTGGAAGGAAGAACATGTGAGGTGCCGTGCACAGAGCAATGGTGCTTACTCCATACACACAGATAGCTCAGAGTCGGGCTCCCCTGGGCAAGGAGACTGGCTTTACACCTCTGGGATTTTTAGAGGCATTTCCTCACCTTTATGGGTTTTTATCTTCTTGAGTCAAATTACACTACTGCATGGCAAGGACTAAAAATACACTATTTTTTCCCCCTAAATGAAGATATCTTGTGTGACTGCATACCTCCAGAGCCAAAACTTTAGAAAAACTAATTATCATGTACACTAACACTTAAAATTGATAGACTTAGCCATACCAAAACATAAGCTGCTCTTCTGGCAGCCTGCACCCAACCCATGGCCAAGCACAGTATAGGCCCTGCACCCCCTTGCAGTCTGGGAAGACATCTAACACAGCTTGACTGACAGCTTGAAGGAGCCATGAGTGCTTCTGCTTTAAACCACTGCAAAACAATCTTGTTTGTCTGGAAGTGGCAGGCTGAAATTACTTGCCCCAGTTCTACTGCACTGACGTGTGCCATCAGCAGACCCAGATCCTGGCTTAGTAAAATCAGTCTGTTTTGGTCCTACATGGCAGTAGGAAATTTGTTCCAGTGTAAACCGCTGCCATCCAAGGTTACCGCTACACACCATCCTATCCATTTCCAAATCCTTCTCCAAATCTCAGGATGCTTTGTGTCCTTGATCCCTTTTATCACCAAGCCATTTCTCTATGAGAGCTCTTCCACATCTCCAAAGCAATACCAGCACTGCTCAACAACACCTGAAAAGCTGTGTTCTCCACACCACGAGCTCCAAGTTCTCCACCAGGCACACCCCACCACATTGCTGTCACCTCCCATGAAACAGAGAGCTGGTCTCAGCTCCAGGAAAGCTGAGTATCCTTTTCCCCACCAGCCTTGGTTCAGATAACTGCACAGGGCCCACTAGCACGGATCTCATATCCTTACTGCACTCAGCCATGGAAAGTGAACAGAAAAGCACACATGCTGTTTTCTCTGTCTCGTAACTGTAATGCCCACTTCCCACATCTCTCACCAACAGCAGGAGAGGTTAAAACCTTCAGACATCACCTATCCAGAACCAAACTTTGTGCTGTAAAGCTGCACAGCAATGTCTAGCTGCCCCAGCTCCCTTCTCCTTCCTTTGTTCATACTTCCCAGCTCCTTTTAATCACTGCATTTATAGGAGCAGATGAGGGGGAAAAAAATCACAAGGTTAAGTGGAAACGGGCAGTCCTTTCATGCAATCTACATGTGCTTCTTCTTCCTCATCAAGGTTGCTTTGTCTCTGGCAAAGATTCTCCTTCAAAACATGCCCTGGTGATGTTTCTAGTTCCTCCAGCCCCAGCTGGCCTGCTGTTCATACTCCCTATCTGATATTGTCAGATGATTCTGTTCAGGAAACTTCATTTCTTTCAAAGTCCATGATTTCACTCATCTGATCTCTTCCTAACATTTAATCCCACCTGCCCCAGCACAGCCCTACTGATGTTCTCATTGCATTGGCAGGTAATGAGCAGCTTTCCCCCACACCAAGCTGTCCAGCTCTATCCAATGGCAGCCACGGGGCTGTAGGAGGAAATCATCAGCATTTCCAGACCCTTTGTGGCCCACATCAACAGGAAAGTTATTCACACTTCCAGAAAGAAAGATGTAACTTCAGGTTTTTTGATGTCTTGTCAGAGATAAATTAGTAATACTTTTCTGGAAGCGCTCCTTGCCTCCATCAGTTCTGCTCAGCAGCTGCAGGAAGGTCATCCCCCAGTCCTCACCACAATGGCCACTCCCTCAGCTATGGGACACAGGGGAGGCTTTGGTTTAACATGGTTCTTGGCTGAAATGCTCAGCCCTGCATGGAAGGCATATGCCCAGCAGGCAGTTCTCCCAGCCCACCCCTCACTCTGGGCTGTGCCTGCAGAAAGGTGACAAGAGCAGAGGAAAGTCCCCACAAAGCCCCTGAGTGCACAAAGGACAGCGAGGTTATTTCCAAGCTTCTAAAGGTTCTGTTTCTGCAAGTAATAGTGAAAGTGCCCATGCAGCGATGCCTGAAATATTTCAGAGACTTCCTTTAACTTCAGTTGAAAAAGGATGACCCCTGCTTTGCTCCCACAGAACTTCACACACCAGCAATCTATGGCGAAAGCCTTTTGATTTCAGCTCACGCGACGTTGCATCACCCCAGCAATCTGAGCCACGTTTGAACACGTCAGGAGGTAAGGCATCTGGAGAACGTAACCCACCTGTAACCAACTGCTTTGTTGCCAGGGCTGCACTGCCCTGCCCTGCACCTGTGTGCCTCAGTCCCCTGACAGGCCCTGCTCTGATGTTTTCCAGAGGTGATGGACTGTGTGATACAGGGCAACCCATCACTGAGGACAAGAGTCCTACTTTCTGGGGAGGGAATTAGCTCCAGCTGGTGGCTCAGCATCAGCCTCCACCAAGACCATGTGTGAGAGGTTTTTGGGAGAGGAGAATGAGAACAGGGAGGGATGAGGATGGCTTCCCACCGTCCCTCAAGAAATCACAGGTGATGCCCAAGCCAG
>PPHD01006071.1:0-25168 GCA_002909625.1 Bambusicola thoracicus
AACCTATAAAACTTTATTGAAGAAAATGTGGGTGTGTAGAATCCTTTGATTCCAGGTTGCAATATTTTTATTATAATTTCCGTGGGGTATTTTTTTTAGCAACATGTGAGGAAATGGCTTATATTTCCTGGTCTTTCTGTACTCATAGAACTTTACTTTGAGGTCTGTCCTCAGATTGCCTTTGTTCTTTGTCAGAATACTTTGTCAGAAGGTACTTCAATGGACACACAGAGATAACACATCATTAGTGTGTGGAAAAGTTTAAAGAGGGCTAGGTATATTTTTCTAGGTTTCTTAAGAGTTTAGCTGAAAGAAACTGTCAAAAGCAAAACTGCATGAATTCTTGGAGAAGAAGCTGTCTCTTATTGGCTGAAGATATATTAACACAAGTAATAATGTTTTGGGACAAAAAACGTGTGAAGGCAAGAGGACAGGAAAAAAGCATGTTGGAACATATGTGTTTTATGTATGCTGTTTCATATGTATATAAAAAGACAGTAGTTCCACCAGGCTAATATACAAACTGTACAAATATAGATGGCACATGTTTTCCCTTGCTTGTTCTTAAGCATAAGTGGTGTTCAAATTCCTTGAGTCATTAATCATATATTCATTCCAGCACAGAGTGACCCAATGATGTTAAAAGGGTGGTTGGAAAATTCATCCTTTCTGTTCATTTCTTTCTTCATTCCCCCTTCTCCATCATTACAGCTTCTCCATTCCAGCCTACTTCATGACCTGCCGGTCAGAGCTTTCCCAGGGTAGGCAAGTGTTTGATTTTCTCGGTCAGAGAGCTCACATTTCCTTGGAGCCTCTTGTGACTACTGTGCTGTTGTGGGCAATGAATGGGGCAGAGTGAAGCTGCCCTACTCACTCTTCTTCAGTGCAGTCTTCTCTAGCTGCATTTTAAAAGCATAACTGAGCTGCAACCACATTTTGTAGTAGGTTGGGTTCTGTGAGCTAGGCACGCTCTTGGTGAGCCCCTGTGGATATTTCTTATCGAAGAGGGCCAAGAGTGAATTGCAGGTACTCATCTGCTATGGGACTGCTCTACCTGCAAGGTGAATCTACGCTAGAGAGGGCTAGCTGTGGACACTGCAGACATAAGTGTCTCTCTGCCTCTTGACCTGTCTCCAGGATCTGTCTCCAGCCCTGCATCTGTAGTAGAGGAACTGGGAAGTTCCTCTACCTGATCTTCAGACTCCAGAGGAATTGGACTGGAACCCAGATGGCCAAGTTGCACATACATGTGTGTGTGACCAGCACCAAAACTAGCACAGCACTGCTGTGGGAGAGCTTAGGTGCTGCCAGGGTGAAGTGAGAGCCTGCAGAGTGCTGGGACTCCATGCAGATAACAGACTTCAGATGTAACCAGTAGAGATGCTACAACGTTTGCTAATTAAAGAATACACCTAATAATACTTTCTTGGGTAATTAACACACTACTGTTATCAGTAGTATTAACTCACAATTGTATCACTGCAAGAAACACAGAGCTACAATTCTATTGCTTATTGTTATTAGCAATATTCATACACAGTTACACTACTATGAATACCTCTTACAAACCAACCATTGCTAGTTAATTTTTCCTCATCGATCCCAATTTTGTTAGACTTGAATTCCAAGTTGCTGTTTCTGTCACTGTAATCCGGGCAATTTTACCACTGCAGATTTTAATTGTGTAGATGAGACATGCAGCCCTGTATCCAAAGGTTGCCTGTTCTCCTCATTGCCCAAACACACTGTTGTGGCACCCTCCTCAGATCAAAACAAGCATGTCTGCATATCACCATTGGTGTAAAATTCCTGAAAATGTATTTTTCCTCAGGAAATAAACACTTTTATGGTACTTTACAGCTACGTATCCCATCTCTAAATTGTAAACTTTGCTGATATACTTGCATTTTATTTCCCTTTGTCTCAGTTATGCACACACGTTTAGAGTTCCTTTTGTCAAGGTTTTACAAGGATCCTTAAAAGATCTATTTTTAAACTTTAAAAGTCTGAAGCTATAAAACCTGATACTATAACTTCCCAATAGTCAGACTAAATGAATGTGCCGTGATCTGCTTTTGAGAAATTATATATATTCATAGATAATAAAGCAGAAAATGCTACGGCTGCCCGAAGGCTCCCAGAGACCTCCCACTAGCCATCAATAAGTGCAGAAGTGGAAACTGAGCAATACGGAGAGCCCAAGTATAATTCAGAATAGTGACATTAACACTGATCTCTAATGTTTTCCATGTATGTTCCCTATCTTTGAAGAAATCTTCCTGACATTCCAGCATCTTAAGAATATATGGGCATTAAAGGACAGAAAATGAGAAGAAAAGAGGAGAAAAAAAACCAAAACTTCCTAAGATTGTGGAAGAAAACAATTGTGTCCCCACGTGAGCCACTGGTATTTTTAAAACACGCAAATTTAAAGGTTGGATGATGGATAGTACCCAAACAATAGGCCTTGAACTTCTTCCAGTCAAAATAATATTAGCACCCTCCAGTTTTTTTTACAGGTGGACAACTGTCTTACCATAGTTTTCTCCGTAGCAACAGTTTACCAAATTTAGAGTCACTCTGCTAATTAAACAGCAAAAAAAAAAAAAAAATCTTATTGTTCTCCTTGCTGTTTTCTCAGCAGGCATAACTGAAGTCTCTCATGATTTAATTACTGCATCTGTCAGTTTGTTACTGCAGTTTGTTAGGCTGCGATATGTTGTTATTTACAGCTCCAAAACATTTCTCTAAAAGTTTGGGATTCATTCTGATGAGTGGCTGCACTGCTCATTACATTGGTCTCCATGCAGACGTGCATCCTTCAGAGGTGTAGGTTCACACAGGCATTACATCCACATGGAATCCATGGAAACAAATAGAACTATCTTTCACTTCTGAAAAGGCAGGGGGGAGAAACTCTGAAATTAAGGGTCCTGAGAGAGAAATGTACATTTCATCTGCAAAAAGGAAGAAATGCAGACATAATAAGCTTGTGACCATCAAGTCATTTAGTTAAAATGGACCAACCTGAACAAGCTGCTAGAGTTTATAAAATGGTGTGGGCTTATTATTTCCTCTAAATAATAGTCTAAACAAAAAGCAAAGTTCAGAACATGACGTAGGGCACTGTTACCTCTGTGAAATAATTTCCTGAATCCAACACCTAACCTCTAAATAGTTCAGGGCATGGTTTCAGTTCTCTGGGCTTGTTTTTGCAGCATGGAATGTCTACTTGTTTTATTAAAAGTAAATACAAAACTGAAACAAAGGTATTTTAATATGTAAAAGGAGTTAGAATACGGGCAGGAGCACTCTCATGACAAGCATAATGACTTATCTGGGAAACTCTGCATTGCTGTTGCCATAAGTTTAAGAGCCTGTTGCATAAATACCATCAAAGGAGGGCTTAAGCAATGTCTACCAGATACCTGCTTCATACCTGTTACTTGTTTGGCTCTCAGAGTGGAATCCAAAGCCTGGAGCTGTGTTTTCAGCATCTTGATAGTGTAAAGGGAGAAGTGAATACCTGAGAAATCAGCCCCATGTACTGTGCATGGGTTGATTACAGCTGCATGAAGAATGCTAAGCATGGCAGTGCTGGTCCCTCTCTCAACTTCAGGTCCTTGACCCAGGAGTAGAAGCAGGGGTGGCAGCATTACAGCCTTTGTGAGACACATCATGGCAGCTCAGAGCACCTGCCTTGTTTTGGAGGCTTCTTTCTACCAGCAGAAGTGCATGTGAAAATTAGCGGCAGCTCTGATTAAGGGTCTTCGGCTCCAGAACATCTTTCCTGTACTGTCAGACTTTGATCCTTCTGTCGATTTCTTCTGACTCTTCATTAATGATGGAGAGTCATTTTTTCCCTGTCTCAGCTTACTTAAGAAGCTGCTAGGGCACTTTCATGGGTTTAAGACACGTGGTGAATGTAGAAGAGAATAGAGATCTAGAACATCTAGAATAGAGAGCCATTGAAAAGGAGAGGGCAGAAGCTTGGCTTGTGATTTTGAGCACAATATCTATGCCTTCTTTTATGTGCACCCATAAATATTGTAAAATATAGCAGTGATTTAGGGCATGCATAGAAGGATGTACTGCATTGTGACCTAGGACTTAGTCCATGTCCCTGAAGAATTCAAGCAGCTGTTCTTCTGTGACATGATATGTGTTGCATGTGTCAAAGAGATAGGTGAGATATGGCTCAGCATGGAGCTGCAGCATTTTGAAAATGTGGAAGGAAATTAATAGAGCGACATTATATCTCTTGATACTGATCTCCAAGAACTGGAAATCCTCTGACTGCTGCTTTTGAGTGCAGCTTTAATAGGTTTCCCCAGGAAGTCATAGATCCACAGATCATAGCCATCTAAACCAGGTCTTTGCAATGAATCTGCAAATTAATGTTTAGTGTATTGTGCCAGATACTGTAGTTGATATCAATTAATTTTTGTCTTTTGTGTTTTCTGGCTTGCAGGGTGGAAAGAGTTACACAGGACCATGTGGAGGAAGAGACTGCAGTGGAGGATGCCAGTGTTTCCCTGAAAAAGGAGCCCGTGTAAGTAACACTTCTTCCTGCAGAAAATTCTTCGTGCCATCAGCTCAATGCCATTTGCTATAGGTAGACGTGCAACAGAGTGCTGGGAATATTCAATTTGTGGGTTGTTTCCTTTTTTTCAGGAAAGTGTTTCTGTTGTTGCATCTCACTTCTTTGAGAGCTTGTAGATTTGAGAAAAAATACTTTGTTTTGAAGTATTGCAGATACTTTTCTTAAAGGTAAGGGTCAAGGTACCTCACAGTGCTGAATGATTGTGAACAAAATCACTCAGTAACTTTCTTGAAGTCTTTCTAATGAAATTATATCTGATGAAAAGATACCTCACACAGGAGGTTTCCTGCAGGACCTGGAAGGAAACTGCCTGGGACTTCCTGGCATTGGGTTGTTTCTGGTACTCTTTTCTTTTAGGGAATAAAGATGAGAGGCAGAGAACAGGAGATGTGGTGGAGGCAATGAGCCACCTGCCCATAAAAGCTCTGAGCAGTTAAGCAGTTCCTTTGTGTCTCAAAGCCATGGCTGGCAGGCTCCTTTTGTACAGCATGGTCTTTTGCAGCTGAGACAGTGACTCAGCCTTCTCCATCCACCCATCCCTAAGAATAGGCCAGGCAAGAGATGTGGCAGATCATGTGCTTTCTGCTATCACTCTTACTTTCTAACATGCAGCAGGCTGTCAGCTCCCATTCCCATCGCATTCCTCAAGCTTGACTCCACGTCTGAGTGGAGGAAGAGATGGTAGCGAAGTCACTGTGTAGGTGGAAGGCGAGGAACACTCTTGTTTACTGCAGAAGTTCTGATGTCTCTGTGGAAGTCAAATGATCCCAGGGTTGCCATGTCATGAGCATTGCAATTGTTATAATCCCTTTCCCTGACCACGGTCTGCTCATGATCTGCTTCCCTTTGCAATAACCTAATGACAAACTAATGACACTGAGGTCAAGCAAATCCTTCCCCTGAGGCACAGTTTCTGCAGGGGCTCTCTCCAGCTGTTATTGCCCTTCCCTGATCATTCAGCACATGAAGCTTAGCAGATGCCTCCTGCCACTCCCCTCCAAGGGCACTGAAAGCCAACTGTTGCTGTGTGAAATGACTTTAAATATGATACTTCTATGCTTCTCTTCAGCGGGATTTTTGTTGTTGTTGTTCTAAGGTAAAGCATGAGCCTACTGGTTCTCCACTAACGTTCCTGAAAATTGTCATATGTTGAAAAACCACCAACTTCTGTGACTAAGATATATTTTTCTCCTTTCCTTTGACTGTGAATAACCCTTAATTTCAAGTTGCTATGTCCGCAGGAAAAGAAAGGTAGCTAAACAAAAGCAATCGCATAGCTTAGAAAAGCTGAAAATGTGAAGCTATCAAAGCAGAGAATCACCCAGGTGCCACAGAAGTTTAGTTGCTTCATATTTAGATTAGGAGACAAGGGCATACTTTGTGTACTCACTCTCCACTCTCACTCTTCCACTTATGTAAGGGAAGCAAGTAATCCCATTAACTAAACACACTGATTAAATAGACATTGAGAAAGGGAAAAAGAGAATGTTATAAAACACTGATTACATTTCTCATTGATTGCGTTTTGTGGTTAGTGGTGAAAATTGTGAAGGATTATTGGGGAAAGTGATTTAAAGACTTCAAAAATTGTATTTAAATTCTCTGCAACTATATACCTCATTCTGAGTCAGCATACTGTGCGTGTATTTTGTGTCTGCTTGTCTCCTCAGATGTCACAACCTTGGTGAAACATCTGGTTTAAGAAACAAGAGTGGCCTTTAGAGACTAGTCAAATTTGGCATAGCTTCTGGTCTCATGCTCAGTCCTCAATGGG
The DNA here is from genome assembly GCA_002909625.1 of Bambusicola thoracicus. Taxonomy (NCBI): domain Eukaryota; kingdom Metazoa; phylum Chordata; class Aves; order Galliformes; family Phasianidae; genus Bambusicola; species Bambusicola thoracicus. The sequence continues at coordinate 6,378 of PPHD01006071.1, forward strand.
AATATTTATTTTCACAGAACCTCTGTATAATCTGGCACGACGCACATTTTCTGTTTGAGGTGACTCATTACATGCACAATAGACAAATTGCATGTTTGTACTTGTAAGACTGCCTGAAGCAGCCTGCTGGAGCCTGCTTGTTCGGTGACTCTGTCAGGTACAACACAGCTGTCACTTGCAGGATGTCTGGAATTCAGGTAGAAGCAGTGCTGCAAGAGCCGGCAGCCAATGGCAACACCACTGCCCTGCCATACAGTGTAAGTGCACATTCTTCTCATAGCACATCTCTCAAAACCAGGCAAACAAAAGCACTTTCTTCAGCTTCCTGCTGCTGAATGCGTATCAGAAACTGTTGAATGAAGTAAATTAACTGGAGTGGTAAACACTATTGCAAAATATGGTAGTGGAAAAGGTCTGAGAAAACCTCTACCTTTTCATTCATGCATAGTTCTGCTCCATTTTCTGCCTTTGTTTCAGTTACAATCTTAAGGTATAGCATTTAGATAAAGGTGCTTTTCCTTATTGTCCCAATCCAATTGCACTGTTTTTAAATAAGTGCTTTGTTACTGAAATATGCTCAGTGCTATCTTCCGGGGGCTCTGTGCTAGAGGTACAGAGCCCCTGTCTGTCCAGATGTGTGAGGATTCAGCCAGACTCTGGTGACGTGTGCCAAGTCTCCAGATGCATGATGGCTGTGGTTCTATCTGCATCGCTTTTGATTTGAAACTTATAACTCTATACGTGAAGGCACAGAGAAGTTGAATCAAGTGTCAGGCAGGCAGCTTCTAAGGACAAAAGGCCACCTAACACAAGTCAGTGCACCCAACAATCCTGCCAAAAAAGAGTTATGGTATTCCTAGGCTGTGATTTTTACTATTTCCAGCCGCCTTTGGCTGAGCTTGGCCATGAGGCTTTCTCTGGGCCCGGATGGAGCTCGGTGAAATCCATTGGGGATGTGAAAATGAAGTGGCAGAAGCTTGACCCACTTGCTATAGTGGTGAGGAGCCTCTGCAGCAAGGCAAATGGAGCAGCTAATGTGCAAGCTCCCACCTCTCATTTGAGCTGGGAGCTTGGGTATGACACTTTCTGCCTCATTTCCATGAGGAAGACAGATCTGGTTCAGACCTTCAGAGAATCACAGGACATCACAAGTGATGGTCACTTCTGCAATTCACAGCTCAGAGAAGTTTCTCTAAAGGCGTGTCTTTCCCAGACCACACATGATTCTGCCTTGCTTTTGAGTTGATGCCTCCAGAGCAAAAAGAAGAAAGGGAACTTCTTCCATAAGTTGTTTTTTCTACTGTCTATTGACACCCGAGTCTTTGTTCCTGTTCACAGCAGGAACCTAGTTCAAACCTAGGTGAGTATTTACTGTAAGCTGGATACAAATATCCAGTCTTTAAAGGTCTGATCATACCTTATGGCCAGCTGCACAGTCATCCGGCCATTTTTGCAGCTGGCAAATCCCTCAGCAGAGATACAGTGAGAATCCAACTTCCTGCAGGAGTGTGTGGACCCATGAAACAAGCAATTGTTTATATTCAAGCCTTAGGTGGAGGGTGCAGAGTGACAAGGGAGAGAAAGGACAGCAGCCTCATCTTCTCATTAAGCAATGTGTGAAGAAAAGACTGAGGAATACCAAGGTGACTGGATAAGAAAGGAAGGAGAAGAGGGAAGCACTGACACTACTGAAATTCTACTTTAAATGAAGCACAGGCCCTCAGCTGAAGGAAGGGGAAAAAAAGAAGGGGATAAACTTCTGGTTTCTTTCCTTTTCCTCAAAGCTTTTATTGCAACTCTTAAAATTTTGAGAGTTAAAGTTCTTTCCAGACCATATATTGGGCAGAGATTGCATCTATTGGCGCATATATACGCACCTTTCAAGTCTGTTAAAACATGAATGCAGTTATGTAGGAAATGGTAACTCCTTTCAGTACAATGGCCAACTGTTAGACTTGTTGAAGTTCACAATCAGCCTCACTTCATAATCAACCTAGAGGGCTTTGTAGAAATTGGAAATGAATAGCAATCTTTTTGATCTTTCTGTAGGGAAAATGCACTCTATTGAAATCTAGCTTTGTACTTTCTATCTGAAGCAAGTGTTGAGCGCTGCTTGCACTTGTTTTTTTTTTTTTGCATGGGGTTGGAATAATGGTAACTGTAATGAAAGGACAGCTTCATGTTCCCATAATGGCCATTTTATGGGAATGCCAAAACATTTCTTTTTAATCAGGACTAATTCACTAAATGAAATTTAAATCACTAAAGCTCCTTTATAGATATTTGTTGTATTGCCTTCACTAATGCAGTGGCCAAGGTTACGTTATTATTTGTTCACGTATAATCATTCCTGTCTGCTTTTGAGTGCTATACAATTGTGAAATCCAGTGTCTGATCTTAACTTACAAGCATTTTCCATGCAAGCTTAAATCTTAACACATGGACTACATCAAGCAGATGTTTTCTTCTGTAGTTAAATGAAGTCAACAAAATGCAACACTTAAATATTCTAAAGTCACTTCCATTCTTATACCCTTAGGGAAACAGTTAAAACCAGTAAAATAATTTTATTAACTATTAATGTAATTTTTGAACTTCACGATGAACCAGGTTCTCAGGTGGTATAATGGCAGTAGCTCCTTGGTAACTCGTGGTTAGTATAAGTTGGTATATCTGATGAAATCTGATGTTTTACTCTTTTTTAATAAGAACATGAGAAATTTCTTCCAGTCATCTACCCCTAGTACATTTAGTCCATTACTCTGCCCATAACAATGATGGTAGAATATTCTATTTAGGGGGAGCACAGAGATCTGAAAACTTTCTGCAGTCCATTCCCTTGTAACCAAACTCATATTGTTGGGGGTATGGCATATTTCTATATTTCTTCAGTATTTATATTTCTCCCTGAATTTATCTTTTCCGGAGCTGCTCTGTCTTTACAACCTCCTGTGGCACCAAGGAGTTCAGCAATCAAATAAAATGGAATTACTTCCCAACCTCTTCTAAGCCAGTTTCCCTCTAGTTTTATCAAGTACACCCTATTTCTAGTACTGTATGTTTGGAAAAGGAGCAGTTCTGCAGTTACTTTGCTTCCCGCTTCCAGAATTAGGTAAACCTCAATAATTTTCCCTCTGCACTTTCTCTTCTCCAAAAAGGAAGAGTCCCAGCCTTCTTAGCCTCTCCTTAGAAGGCAGCACTGCAGCCCCTCATCCCTTTACTCTTTTCTCTCTGGTCTGTGAGAACATGTGGGATTATGGGTATGAGTGCACCGAGGTCTTCTTTAGCAGCAAACTGACACTCTGTTTTCTTCTCCATACACTCCTGATACTTGCCGGTTCTGAAGTTTAACTGTCCCCCTATTTTGGAGAGGTCCTTCTGGACCTCCCCATCACCAGCATGGCATTTAACAACTTGATATCAGCTAATATCATCTACAGACTTGTGTGTTTCACACTTCAAACCCCGTTGCATCTCCGTTTTGAAGTATGACTGCCAAGCACCGTTCCTTTCTTCTTATCTTTTAGCCTATGGTCCATAAAAGCACCACTCTCCCAAACCCAGAGCCATTTATTTTAGGATGTGTTGGTGAAGAATTTTTTTCAAAGCCATACTGAAAATCCAAATATATTGTAGTTGCTGGGTCCTGCTTTACCGTGCATATCCTTGTGCTCAGATACAGTATTCTTTACAGCAGATGACTGCCTGGCCAAGCAAGAAGGACAGACCACCTGGCCAAAATTCTCATGCTCTCCTATTGAGTCTGTTTTTCACATGGCAGTTGAGCTGGCACCAACCATGACTGTTTGCAGTGATGTTTCCACACCTCAGTCAGCAACTCTGCAGTTTCACACTCAGTTTCTTCAGAAGTCTCACATGAATGTCACCACTCCTGCTCACTTACTAAGGTCTGCCTTGTCTATTTAATCTTCCTGTATATTTACTTGAAATTAATCTGGATCAAAGAACAGCTTGGATTCTGGACTATCTCAAACACCTTCAGCAGTAAAGACCTTTGCAAAGTTTTCCCTGAGTTCTTCTGCTGTGGTCTTGCTGTCCCCAGGTGCACCTTTTAAGCCTTTGACATGGTGTGGTATTGTTACTCCTCTTTATGGCTTCTTGCTTTGCTTTTTACTATCATCCTGATGATCTTCTACAAACTGCTGGCATTCTTTTTCAGACATCCCAATTGCCAGTTAGTCTTGGTCTGTTTTTTTATGAGCTTTCTTGTTCATTTAAGCAATTTTTAAAATGTTAACCTTTTTCCCTGCAATAGCCTCTGAAGCACTTTTTATGAGCTGTGCAGGGGTTTTATTGAACTGTTTTATTTTCTTTTTGATATGCGAAACAATTTACCAGGGTTTTTTAATACAGTGTTTTTGAAAAGCCTCCAGGTTACTTTAGGCTTCCTGCCTTTTGGACTGCTTTTATAGGTTTTTACTATTTGTCTGATTTTTATGTATTTCCCCTTCTTGAAATTGAATACCTGTGTGATGCATTTGCTTGGCTTACTCCATCTGACTATGTTATTAAGTTAAAGTTGTGCTGTGAAGCTATGACAGTGCATTCTCCGACTAGTACCTCTTGAACCAGGTCCTGTGCACTCAAGACTAGACTCAGAGAGGCATTGTTTCTTGTGGGTTCCAGGACTCAAGAATCACTGTGTCCAAATATTTTATCTCTTCGTCTCATCTGAATGAGGTGTTGACTTATGTGGGTAAGTGAAATAGCCAGCATTACTGACCTAGTTTTTCAACTTCTCTAATTTCTTAGAATACTCCATGATCATTGTCTTTAACAGCGAGTCCCAAATGTAAACACAGTGCTGGTTTTCTGTTATTTCCCCCTACAGGAATTCCCTCCTTTGTCCTCTGTTGTTATTTTTTCTGTTACACTTCATATTAGCCTTCACATCCTGTGCCACTGCTCTGACTGTTCCTTGTCTCCCATCATTCCAGTAAAGCTGACAGCCTAGCAACTCAGTGTGCCACTGATTATCCACCTCCCACTAACCTGAAACACCTCCTGCAACAGAACTGTCATGATTTCCTACTCCTATTTTTCAGATTTCTAGCACTGCTACGGAATCATAGAATTACGAAACACTTGGGTTGGAAGGGATCTTATAGACCATCCAATTAGTGTTATCTACCTTCCCTATTTATTATATTCATGGTATTTATTTTCTTCCTTGCTTTTCAAGAATGTACTGAGCATGAGCTGTGTTTCTCTCTCAAGTTCCTTGAATCCAGACGGGGTGCTCCTCCGTGCCTGTCAGTCTTTACCCTGTTTCTAGTTTAACTATTTCTCCGTGACCTTTCTAACTCTCGGTAACAGCAGCCTTGTTCCATTCCGACTGAAGACCAGCTCATTCCTCTTGTGCTGCTTGCTTCTGTTTTAGTTTGCCTGCACATCAGTCCTCCATAGAGTCACCTTGCATTAATCCCATAGGACATCATGACTACCAGTTCTTCCATTTTTACCACTACAAATACCAATCTGGACATCTTATAGTTTCTTCTACTTTCACACAACACACCTTTGTCCTTTCTGTGCAACAGATTGAGTGGTCTCTGCTCTGTTGTACAACTTTTGCCCTCATCCTAACCTTAAAATATGTTAGCACTTGAAAGCTTATATTACTGTAACTTCTCATTTCAGTGGTATTACTCTATTCTTTCTCTGCTCTACTCATATCAAGCTAAGTAGCAGCATAGAAGATCTGGCCTTGATGAGATGTGCCTAGGAGCTGTGGGGAGAAGACAAGCTGACCTAAGCCTCATCACACAGCCTGATGCTGACTTCTGTGCCCAAGCAAGTTCCACTGCCTTTGGATGAAGGAACCACCTTGCCAGTTCATACACTGCTCAGACATCCTCAGGAAGCCACTTAACAATCATTTAAGGAAGCCACTTAACAATCAATTACCCAAACATGTACCCACCACTGAGGGAAACCCTACTGATCATGCAATGCATACAGATATTCACTGTGCTTACATGCCTTGCACTGGCCTGCCCTTTCTTGTCTTTCTGTTTTTTTTTCTTACTTTCCCTGGTTATTTGAAAAGTGTCCTGCTTGCTGTTCAGCGTTTGCTTTGTGCAAAGCATTGGGGGTGAGCTCAGTCACGCATCATTGAAAGTACTGTCAGGTTCTGTGCCTGAATGGATATGAGGTATCACAAAAGCAAAAGATACTTCAAGATTTTATATTGCTTCATAGGCCATGAGCTTTCTATCTCTGACAGCTCTCAGAAAGAGGCACTGCCTCAGAGAGAAGGTATTTACAGTGGTGGCAGATTTAAATGCAAAATATTGGTAGTGCTAATAAGCATTATGCATTGACAGGAAGATATCTTTAATTATTCCAACACTTTAATCAAGTCTGGTATGCTGTTTTGGGATTTATTTTTTTTTCTCAGGCTATTCAGTATATTAGTGGAGAGCAGCTTATCAGTGACTGGAAAAGGAAGGAAAAAAGAGTGTAATCTTAAAAAGGTGTTTAATAATGTGAACCTAAATTCTGCTCTCAGTTGCAAAAGTACAGTTCCCTTTTACATACACATTTGAGGGTACAGTTTCAAATGCATGCTTTTGTTTATGTTTATACTTGCCAAACACTGCCTTACAAGGTCTTAACAGCATACATAAGTCCTTAAATACTTGACATTGTTCCATAGGCATCTAAACTTCAAGTTTAAGGCTTAATTGCAGGAACTGTTAGCAGTGAATAGGCTCATAATCTTAAGTTAGATACCAGAGGCAGGCAGGCAGGATACAGGTTTGCTTGATATAGCATGATTTGAGTCAGTCTGAAACTTAATGCTTTATGACCTAATGTTTTATTTGGTGAAAACTGCTTAACCTAGGCTACAGTGACCATCAATCAAACATTGCAGCTAGATACTCGTGTTTGTTGTTAATCACTACTCTTTTGTACATTTGTCCTGACATTTTTTCAAGTGAAATATGCGTGTTTCCTCTTCTTTTTTAACTCTGTTTGTACATGTTTAATCAACATCAGAGATCTTTGTGAACTGGTGGATGGAGGTTAGATAACTTTCCCATGAGCAAGAAGCAACAAATCCTTTCTGCATATATGTATTCTACAAAAATCTGCCATTTGAGAAGACCCGGTGAATGGTGTACTAAAAAGCAGTTGCAAACAAACAAAAAAAATAATGCAAAATATAGAAGAAAAACCATAACATTTTCATACATTTAGAAAAACAATTAAATCACGTCTACGTTTGCAAATGTCCAGAATATTTTAAAGACTGTTTAAAAGTTCAGTACATCTAAAATCTCCTGAATAAAAACAATATGTGCACATCAACACAAGATTATTTTTTCCTCCATTTTACTCTTTTATTGTGTGGAGCATTCTGCTTCAGCCAGATACAAAATGTCTTTTGCTTCAGCAAAGACAGTTCTGAAAGCAGAATTCCCCCAGGACCTTCTCAAATCAATAGTACCAGAGAAGAAGAATGGTACTTGACTGAAAAGTACTCCAAAGTTTGTATCCAGTTTTTTTTTTACTTCCATGTGCAGCTTCATCTGTTTCCCCATATTCACTGCATTTTCTCCAGCCAAGTAGTAGAGTACAGATAATGCACTTCTTCTCCAAAGCCTGTTGACCTACATTAGTGCAGATACTTCTACAAACTTGTCTTGAAAACCTTTGCAAGTTCAGCTGTTGTGACAAGAGAACAAATCAGCAGCGTTGGACAAAGCTCAAGAATTAATATCATCAATCAAAATGAATACCAACGTTGCAGTTCAAACAAAACTATGACTGAAGTAAATGGTCTGAATTAACTCTATCTGTAATGCAGGTTGAGCTCTTGTATTTGAAATGACACAACCTGATGCCTTTTGCATTAGCTATATATTCCCTTGATTTGTGGGCTTGTTACAGTCAAGTAAGAAAACAAATCTTACAGTGATTTGATAAGATATTTCACTGATATTTTAGGAATTTACTTTGAGGGCAGCATTTCTAAGAGTGGATTTGCCTTGTGCGTATCACAAACTTGAATGAAAGGTGGAGAACCAGAGCAAGACAAAGCACACTAAAGAGTCTAGAAACGTTGTCCAGAGGATAAAACTAAACTTCAAATTTAACTGTAGAATACATAACTGCAGTAATGAAGTAATAGAAAGGAAACTTTTAAATGTTAGCTGTCTGCTTGGAGATGTGTTGTGGAAAACTAACATGGTAGCAATAACTGAAACTGGAATGAAAAGCCTTTGGTAGCTATTCACAATAATTTAAATCAAATTTAAATCAAAACTAAACAGCATTTTTTTGTGTGTGTGTGTGTGTTCCTTCCTGACTTCCTAGGAAATACTGTAAGTATATTTTACCTTTTTTAGAAAGGAAGTTCATGCAACTAAGCAATTCCATGACTGTCGTCTGCATTCTTTTTGTTCATTGTGGTCAATAGGATCTGCACAGCACAGTACATTCTCATGTATCATTGATATTTTTGTTTTATTTTTCACATGGGAATCACACTTCATTACGGAGGTGAAATGCACTGTCTGGATTGCTTTAGGACAAATATGCTGTCCATTTAGTTAGTCCTTCAGGCTTCGATTTCTGGTGCAACAAATGCAAAAAAAAGACCTTTTGACAAGTTTTGCCACTTCTGCTTACTGAAAGCAGTAATTGAAAGAACGTGCAGGCTGTGGATGGTAACCTTGCTCTGTAATGGGGTAGTCCACATAGTCCTCCAAGGAGGATAATTCAGGCCATTTTGTAGTGCTTAAATTGCACTCTAGAGAGTGTGAATGGTTTCTCATGACATGTATCCAATGCTCTACAAGTTTCTCAGATAGTGCTCGTTTCTATTTTCTGCATTTTTTGTCACAAGGGAGCAAGTACCATTGACCTATTTTCCTTTTGTCTTATTCGGTAAGTACCAAACTATTAATGGAATCCTTTGAGTCTGACCTGGACAGATCAGGAATGTGGGAATAGACAGACTGTCATCATGTACAGCCTCTGTCTAGGCTAACAGAGCTCATTCTCAGCATTTCCTTAATGACACTTCAGAGAAGAAATGTTCCTTATTTACTTCAGTTTGTACGTAAGGATTCTGAAGGCTTTTCAACTGTCACCACATAATGAACAGAGCTGTTGAAGTATATGTAAGTGCTTCCATTACATTGATCTGGAAAAGGATGATGAGCATTAAAACACCTTAAAATTAGATACTTTGCTTCACTCCATCCAGAGTACAGTGGCAAATAGAGTTTTTCTGTCCAGTCTGATATGGATTTGGATACATCCTTATTATTCTGTTTTTACATAAATATTATTTTTTCCCATCTAAACTACCTCTTGCTTTAGGCTGTTTCCCAGTTTCTAGATCCTCTACTTCTTCTCTATTATTTTATGGCCTTTCTATCATCTGCTCCCAGAACTGTCCCTACCTTACTCTAAATTATCTGTAACATCATTTCCTGTGCCGTTTCACCACCCTTTTCATATTGAAAGCTTCCCATAAGGCACTTCTATTCTTTGTAGCCCAGAAGAGGAATGGAGTAAGTCAGTTCTGTGAGATGAACACTTCCCTCCAGAACACAGAGTGCAATGGGCAAAAACTCAAACACAGGAAATTCCATACAAACATGAGGAAGAACTTCTTTACTGTGAGGGTTACAGAGCAATGGAGCAGGCTGCCCAGAGATGCTGGGGAGTCTCCTCTGGAGATATTCAAGACCCACCTGGACACTTTCTTGTGCAACCTACTGTAGGGAGCCTGCTTTAGCAGGGAGTTGGACTCAATTGATCTCCAGAGGTCCTTTCCAGCCCCTCTGGTTCTGTATTGTGTGGTCCTCACTGCTGGCTGTGTTTGTCTTTGGGAGGATGTAAGCTCTTTGGGGCAGGAACTACTTGCATTTAGCTCTGTGCACAGTGCCAAGAGCATTGTTGGCACTCTTATATTAATAACAGCGATAGCACACCATGGAGCACTGTGACAACTTCCTTCAAGTGGATGAGAGCTCCAGCAGCAAAAGGCCCAATGGTGTTGCACCATTTTGTGGGTGTTGAACCCATGTATCTTCATGCCTGGCATGATGGTTTATGGTTAGAACACATTCTCCATAGTAACCACTTCAGCTCCTGCATTGAGTTGCTACTGCAGTGTTTCTCACCTCTGTAAGACAAACTCCTTCCCCTGGACAGACCACGCTCATCCAAGTGTGTGGCACAGTTGTGCAGTGTAACACTGCCTTGCACCGTTTTCCACAGCTTTTATTTCATAGAATCATAGAATCATTAAGGTAAGAAAAGATCACTAAGATCATCTAGTCCAACTTTAGCCCATCACCACTATACCCAGTAAGCCATGTCCCCATGTTCACTTTATATTTGGTGTGGACTTTTCATGGGGAAGAGAAGGACAGGTAAGCAGGCAAGAACTGTGGGGTCCCTTCAGAGGTAAGCAGTGGCTGAAGACAAGTCCATTTGTTTTCCTTTTTGTCACTGAACCCAATGACAGGGTTTGAACTCTGCTAGCTCACATGTGGTCCTTCCAGCCTGGTCCACAACACACTGTGTGGCCACAGCCGAATGCAGCCGCTTGGGGTCTGCTGAGCCACAGCTCCCAGAGCAAGCCCTCCCTCTCTCTCAGCTGGCTTACTTCTTTCAAACAGTTGCAGAGTTGGTTTTGCTAAATGACATAAGGTTACAATAAATCAAGCGAGAAGTCTTGTGTTGCGCTTCCTACTGTATGGGAGAAGTCCATATGGTTTAATTACTTCCTCAGAGCTTCAGATATATGTGTATAAAATCTCAGAAGTCATGTGCAACTGCCAAGATCCTACGGTGTGGTTTGAAAAATTCATGCAGTGAACTCTCAGACAGTGCAGATGCGCTATGAAATGTAAATGTAAAGTAAAAGAAGCCAGCTTATCCAGTTAAATAACTTCAAAATTCGAGCAGTTGATTCAGAGAAAGACAGAGCTCAGCAGAAAGAAGTGAGAAAGAAAGCTTTCTCAAGTGGAGATAGTCTTTTGTCTTCAGAGGGAATGGGAGAAAAACATTAAGGTCCATGGGAAGACAGCAGAGCAGTCCGAGGAGAGCAAACATGTCTAAGAAAACCCCATGGTGAGCTGTAAAAGCACCTGAAAAATGTCATCATAAAACACAGTTGCTCTTGGCATTAAACAGTTGACCACCACAGAAAATTCTGCCAACAGAATGAGCTATCCCTGTGCTCACAGGCAAAAAATGCAGAGGTGAGCAAATGTCTATAGGCCTGTGGTGGTGGCTGTGCCGATGTGCAGTGTGAGGGAGGAGCAGGTGTCCAGGGCCCGCTTCTTCCTCCTCCTTGGCACCTCGGCTGGGGCTGGGTCAGGCCTTTCTCTGGGCAACAAGCGGAAGATAAGAGTGGTGGTAGTTCCCAACCTAATGTTCGTGTCCAAGGGGAATGGGGCTCTGCCTCAGCACCTCAGCTGGGTGCTGCTGGCCACAGAGCTACGTCCTTAGGCTTGGCAGGCATGTAGTGCCATATTTTCTATTTGGCACAAATCTCTTGAGGAGGAGAATGGTATGTGTTGGAGCAATGTTTTTAAAGATGCAAGGTACCTCTGCAAATGCTGGGGCCTGGTCTGCAGCGGTAACCTCAGCCAAGTGTGCTGAAGCTCAGGCTCACTTTTTCTGCCTGAGCTGACTAGCCTTGCGAGTGGGAACATGATGGGAGCCCAAAAATGCCCCGGGAGGATAACACACTCCAGCCTGTCCAGTGTGCAGAATGACAAACATGCAGCAGAGGCTGTGGTCCTCCCACACAGGGACTAGAGACGCTCCCTTCCCTCCCTCCATCTTCATCCTTGGTGGGAGCAGTCCTTGCTGGAAAGCACGCTGCTCAGCTGTGGCAGGAGCTGCGTACATGTATAACCATGAAGGGTATGTGTTGTCATCACAATAGTAACTTTATTGAGGCAACAGTTCCTGCTAGGCAATGTTTCTTCTGTCGCTTCTACGTGCAGTCAATGTATATAGCTTCTGAATAATTTCACTGTGTCCTAATTAAACTTTAAATGCCATTCTCAGTAAGTAAGCATTAAGAAGAACATTTCTGTATGCTGAAGAATCCCCAGTGCTCTGGTATGGATATGCACACAGTCTTGTCTGCAGCCTCTGCAGCTCAGTGCATTTACACAGCTGTGGTGGTGCTGGTTACTGTTTGCTCTCCCCCTTGCAGACACCTTGTTCTGCGTTTTCCCTGTAAGGATTTTCCTTCTCTCTCTATTCTTAGCCCCTATGTTGATTTATACATTGTGTAACCTCACTGACTTCAAAGATGTTTTGTGTGGTGTAAATCAGAGCACCAACTAGCTGAATAAAGCCTTGCTTAGTAAGGCGTGATTGTAAAGCTGAATGTGTTCCTGTGTCTGTGTACTAAATCAACACGATTCCTTTTCACTTTTGCAAGAATATATGTACTTCTCTGACAGAAATACTCATGCAGGCACTCGTGAATCCTTTGCTTCAAGCAATCTTTGATATAGAAATCTTTCATACTGTAAAAACCTTTCTGTTATTGTGATCTAAATTCTGAAGACTATGCATTTAGTGGCTGCATATCTGCTGGCTCTGTCTGGTGGGGCACAATCTCTTTTTCATTTCAGTTAAAAGCATTCCAGCAATGAAATTCAACGCTTAGGATTAGATTATAATTGTTCATCTACTCTTGCAGTTTGGTTATACAAACAGATACAGCAGTATTCAGAAAGAAAAATGGTCATTTTGTGTTTTCTCAAGTATTATAAACTTTTCTTAACACGGATTAAAATTGAACTGAAACTTAAGTCTAGAGTCTAAGTAGCCATCTAGTTCTAGGAAGAATTTTATCTGAATTCTGAGGAGAGAGACTGACTCTCTGTAGAGCAAGTCAGTCTTCAGGTCCTATAGCTTCTGTGAATTGACCAGCTCCTCATGTGAGTACATGATACCCTTTCAGCACGTGTTACAAATTAATCCCTTTAGGTTTAGGCACATATAAAAACATCCAGGAGGTATCCCACCTGAGCCATGCATTCTCTGAATAGATCACAATATTTTTCACAATTCACAGTCTGAAATAATGCAAGAGAAGCATCTCTGGTGTCATAATTTGTTATTGTGGCTGCTGGACTATTCAGTTTTCAAAACTGATATTTGGCAAGAGGTAAGGTTGGGCGTTTTAAGAGCTAAGAAAACATCTAAGTGTTCATGGAAGATACAAAGCATGTTTTGTAAGAAAGCAAAAATATCACAGATGGATTTTACTGTGTTTGACCAAGAGAAGACAAAAGTGTTCCAAATCAAACCTACAGCAGCAACTAAGGCATTCCAGAGGGTCCAGGAGGGAAATGCTTAAGCTTCTAGGTTACCCTTCTGTAAGAACCTTTCAGTTACCTTTAATAGAAATAGGAAATATTCTTCTTTGCTTACATTTCAAGGAGAATTGACACAGTAATCTACCACTCTCTGAAGCAAAATAGAAACAGGACTTCCTTCTTGGAAGTGCTTCCTTCCAAGGGTACAAAGCTTTCAGTGTAATTGTAGAACTATTGGAGGCTAGAGTGGCCTCAATGGAGGAAAGGATGGTAGTTATAAAAGAAAATTGTAAAAGTGTACATAGTGATACGTCAATCAAGCAGAAAGCAGTCTTTTGAACAATCCAGTAATGACTGTCATAAGGTATGCAAAGAAAAAGCAAAGAAAATCTCAACAAAGAAGTGATATTAAGAAGCAATGACCGAAAAATGCACTTTGTCTATTAACAAGTATTTTTTCCCTGGGAGTGGAAGTATTGCACAAACTGTGTACAGTCCAGGATGCAAGAGCATCAGCCAGCTGACGAATGATGAATTTCATTTACTTCCTATCTGACTTATGAATACTTGGACAGATGAATATGCTAAGAATAAATTCTTATAGGGGCTGTGAAACAATCTCGTGCTTTGTTTATGACCCCAAAACTCAGACTGGTTTAGCCTGTGGCTAGTACATATGCCTTTGTAAGACACCATGGTGCATGTAATGCTCTACTGGCCCTTGCCAGCTTTTAGACTGACATTCATGCTCCTCTGGACTCTCTTAAAGCTGCAGTCAGATGTGTCTCTAAAATTATGCAATCTCCTCTGTTGCTAGCAGTGTGATATGTATTTTTACTGCTTGTGGCTGGTAGATATTTTCCCCCAGTAATATGCTGCACATTTGCTTTCTGTTAACGTGCTACTATGTGTCTTCCTGCAGTTGCTGCAGGACTCCATTACTTTTACTGCTGTATTACCAGATCTGTTTCTGTGGTTTTCTGTGGTTTATCCCTCTCCTTTGGGTTGGGGCATTACTTATAATATTTCTGTATTTATAATTTATACATTTATAATATATAATATAAACAGGTTGCCTGGAGAAGTTGTAGATTCCCCACCCTTGGAGGTGCTCAAGGCCAGGTTGGATGGGACCCTGGGCAGCCTGAGCTGGTGGGGGGCGGCCCTGCCCACAGCAGGGGATAAGAACCAGATTATCTTTAAGGTCCCTTCCAACCCAAGCCATTCTGTGATTCTAAGATATCTCAACTAGATAACTTACCTAGGGGTAACCCCAATGCACTTTTTTGTTCTTAGTTTTAACCCTAATATTTAGAATGCAGGGTCAGTGCTTACTAATATTCAAAGTGGCTGAGCCTGTGAACAAAGCTTCTTGCTTGGGTGAAAGTTCCACACTGCCTGAATGCTGATTTGGAAGAGTAACTGCAGCAGAAATTCTCCCAGATCTCTTCAGATTTATAGTGAGCACATACTCAGGTCCCTTTGAGGCTGATGGCATACTACACGAATGACTGCTGGTCTACACAACAGACCCAGCCATGGAGGATGTTCCATCTTCGCAGAGCTTAGTCCTGCCTTAGAGTTGTGAGGGTCTGGACACGCTCCACAGCAGTGGGGTCATCCCATGTTTCAACCACTGAGAGTAAAAAGCTTTTTGCTACGTATGTAACTTTACAAAGCTCTCCCAGCTTGCCCAAGATTCAAACAAATGTCAAAAGTTACTTCCCTGACAGAAAATCCTTCTCACGGTGAAGAAGTTGAGAGAGAAGAGAGTCTTTCACAGAAAGAAGTTCCCAAGGAGACATACCCAGTTACCAGGGCAGACCCATGTCAGAAAGTTATAGAGTGAGCACTCTCATTTAAAAATGCTAACTGGCTGCACATACCAGCTCATTGAATATTTTCTGGAAGATGTGCTAAGGAGAAGAGACAGAATAAATGGGACTGACAGATAACAACAATTTATGTTTTTCAGAGTTTGAGATTATCACACACCAAATTCCATTCACCACACCTCCTTGTTCAGACAGCACCGTTCAATACATTCTTTCCACATAAGTTCTGAAAGATTAAAGGAAAGAAACAGCAGGATCCATGTTTTGGATCCTACATCCTAGTTTTGCAAATTTGTTCTCTGGAGAAAATGGATGTGAGTCACATGCGTTGTCAACAAATGAGCCATCCAAACAGGTGCTGCAGTTGAGAACTATAGATGAAGAAAAAAAACTCACTTCTTTCCATATTTTGTCCTTTTACATTTTTAGCCAGATGTCATATGAGTTCTTCAGAAAATGAATGATCTGTTGAAATGTTATACAAAAGTGAGAAATAGAAGGAGGACAAGCGTATGCACATTTCCCAGCTGAACTATGTTTGCCATCCGGTGCATTGGGAAGAGGCGACTCAAAACTCAAAGTGGAATTCCTCTGAGCATTTTAATTATGAGAGGTTTTGTAGAGCTTTACTGTAATAACTATAAAATACAACCATTTTCTCCATGTCGTATTATTTATTTTCAGAGCAAAGTTCAGAAAGTTTTGAATGATAGTATATATTTTCTACATGTCGTGGCTCCTTCAGATATATATGTGTAGACTTCATTTTTTCAGAAGTGATAGACTGCCAAGTTGTCTGACCTCTCAAGAGAGGAAGTTGGGAGGACAGTTTAGTAACATTTTCTTTCATTCCCAGTGTGGAGTAAGATCAAAAAAATATGTATTTTAAATTCCATTAATAGCCTTATCTTTTCTAAGCCATAAGGTACTGGCAAAATAACAGTGCAAGTAAACATGGCTCTTGGTGCACCACATTTAAAAAATGGCTTTTGTTTATGAAAACTTTTTTTGTTGTAGAAACTTGTGGGAATAATGTTGTATTAATGGTAGGATGTTGACCTTTTCCAGCTATGGAAGATAGTCTCAGAACAGGATCCAGGAAAAACAAACATGGAGACTACTTAACTCCTTAGTTGTATGCCTGAAACTTTGTAATGAAGCGTTATTTAAACTTAGGCTATTGTACTTACAGGTTGTGTCATTGCATCAAAGTGCTGCACGTACAGCTATTTTTGCTAGGCACAAAGTTGTCAGGAGCTTTAGGGAACAAACAAATTCTGTGAAGAAGAATATTACTATAATTTCATATGAAACACTGTAATATATGCAAAAATACTCAGTCATCTGTTATTATCTGTGTTATGTCTACATTCATTTATAGAATCTGAGGTCAGAAATAGGGCAGATTTTCTCTGGGTTTTAGGGTACACAATGTAGTGCTGCTTGAACAAGATGTCACACTGAAAAAAAAAGTTAAAACAAAGAAGTCTATGTTTCTTATGACTTGAGTTCATGGTTCTCTTCTGCTCTAAAACTGTCTCCACTCAGGATCCTGAAATGAGATTTGAGGAGTTTATGGCTGAGTATTTGGAGTTTCCATTTGGACTGGAGAGAAAATAGGGAAGGTTAGTTTAAGGGGAATAAGAAAAACACTCCGTGCACCATGTCTTTCTCTTTTTGGACCAATTGTAGTCAGATGCCATGTAGGTAGTTTATCTTCCATTCCTGTTCCTTTGCCCTCATGTGTTTCTTCTATAGCCTCTTTTATATCAAAAGATATTGGGAAAACATACATGTTAGGTCTTCTTGCAGGACAGTTACTAAACATCAGCATCAGCTTCAAGAAGGAAATCATAGAATCATTAATACAAGTTGGAAGGAACCCATAAGGATCATCAAGCCCAACTCCCAGCTCCGCACAGGACCACCCAGCATTTAAACCCCATGGCTGAGAGCACTCTCCAGACCACCCCTGAACTCCAGCACTGGGGGCCGTGCTCACTGCCCTGGGCAGCCCATTCCATGCCCTCCGCCCTCTGGTGCAGCCCCTGTCCATAGGCCCCAGCTACCCCCTCTCTGACACAGCTCCATGCTGTTCCCTCGGGCCCTGTCTCTGTCACGCAGAGCAGAGCTCAGCGCTGCCCCTCCACTCCCTGTGAGGAGCTGCAGCCGCCATCAGGTCTTCTCTCTGCTCCTCTGCTCTGCGCTGAGCACATCCAGGAGCCTCAGCCACTCCTCATATATCTTGCCCTCTAGACTCCTCACCATCTTTGTAGCCCACTCTTAGACGCTCTGTAATAGTTTTTATGTCCTGTGGCACCCAAAACTTCACAAAGTACTCATTCAGATTCTAATTGCCATTATGAACAAAAAAGGGCAAATTTTATTAGCATCAAGCAGTTACAATGTTTTCAGAAAACTCAGGAAGGCAAGAGCATGAAGGGTGAAATCAAGCATTACTACAGTGTCCTAATTCTCCTTTTAGACTAACCTATGCCCTGCAAACAAACTAAACCAGAAGCACCGTTTTAAAAATAGGTTTATTTCCCTAAAGAGATTAAATGTCTGTATTGTCTGTAGACAACATGCAAATACTACCACTTAGTTACAAGAAGTGCATGATTTTGCATTCTGGGGCTCTCAAGTGTAGCGAGACAGTTGGCACTTTAATACACAGGTATGTCTGTCAGCAGAAAACCTGAGTAACATAGGAGTATGAGGAGTAATTTCAAAAAACATAAAATAAAAGTAAAGCAAAAAGCATTTTCTGCTCAAATATAAGGTACTAAGCTGTGCCTGCTTCTGAGATCGGCTGGCAGCTAGCTCATGATGCAGCAGGTCATCCTGCCCTCCTGCAGGGAATTAACACTGATTTTGGCCCAACTGTATGCACTTCTGGTAGTTCAGTAATTACTTAATGAGCACCTGGGATGTGCTCATTCAGCACATCAGCAGAAATGAGGCTGCAGCCTCTAGGTAGGATGTGCTGCTTGTGGCCTTGGAAGAAATGCTGCTTCCCTCCTTGGCTTAGCTGCAGACAACTGGTCTGCTGGAAGGAAAGTTATGTAAAGTGAATCTCTGAGGAGTTCAATTCTCTTTAGTTACCTAAGTAAAACCTTTCTGAAAATGTTGGGTAGCTAGTTCTGCTCATTGCATTCTGAGTTTTGATCATCACAGTTAAGAATTGCTAACTGTGAGTTGGAGGCTTCCTAGGGGACTTGGTGCCAGGACTTAGTACCAAATATTTTGGAAACTGAGTTCTTGTCTCTTGGTTGATATCACTGTATTTGAGGCTCTCAACCTCATTAAAGTAAATATTAGCAGTTCCCTCCTACCTTTAGTTTTCTTGTTTGTTTACGGTGGAACCGATATAAACTGTTATTCAATGTGCCTACAGAGTGCCTGTCACAAGGAGGCACTGATCTCTTTGAGACTGTAGATTACACAACTGATCAGCAGGGTGTTTTTTTGTTTGTTTTTGGCCATTTATTTCCTAGTAAACTGTAAGGTATGCTGCCTCTGCTACAATTATCAACAGACAGGTGTCCTACTTTCTCCTGAAGATCTCCAATGATGAAGATTCTGTGGTATTCTCTAGGAAGCTTGTCAGCATATCTGAAGA